>ML110340.1:0-17010 GCA_003697995.1 Taxidea taxus jeffersonii | reverse complement strand
GTGTGTGTGTGTGTGTGTGTGTGTGTGTGTGTGTGTGTGTGTGTGTTGGTTTTAAGTTGAGAGAAAAATAATTATTGAAAGAGTGAAAAATGTAAAATCTACACCCATTTTCCTATTACAATACAGGTAGGTCTAATAGCTAAGGATCCATGCTAGTGGAAATAGGCTTAATATCAGAAATTAATGAGCTAAATTTCTCTAATATATAAATCACTTCTTTGTATTAAATTAAGAACTTACAAAGGCAAATTAATTATTTGAGACTGGTGAGTTTCCATTTAGAACACTTTTTTTCTATACCCTGCTGGGAGAGGAAAGGCAAGAATTGGGGTAGAGGGGGTCCCTTTTTCCTTGGCTCCATGCTTCCTTCTGGATGGGACCCAGGGAGAGTATCGTAGTTGGTCTTTTGAGCCACTGACTCCCCTCTCTGGAAATTGGATGGAGAGAAGAAGGTTGATCTTACTCTGTTCCATCTTGCTTCTTTTTCGGGAACCTACTGACATCAGGATGCAGACCTTTTCTGAGCCTTGTGTTGTAGGTTCTCAATGTGAAGGCCTTACTCTTCTGTGGGGTCTGTGGTGGCTCCAAACAGCCAGGGACATGGATGAGTGAGTCAATGCAATTCAAACATGAATCCCAATTGTTGATCTTAGCCAGAAACACCAGTACCCATGTAATGAAGTAGAGATATGATTGGGAAATTGATATCTCTTGGATTCTCAGGCTTCTGCCTTGGTTCTGAGTACAGGCAGGTGAGAGAACAGGTAGTTGTTCACAGACTACATGAAACCCAGACACGTTCGTCTTTCCTTGGCCAGGGGTAGCAGTAAAGGTAGATCAATGCCCAAGGAACTGAGCATGTTCTTTGACCTCAGTGGGAGTCCCATTGACTATACATCCCCCAGACGATGATGGATGGAGTGGAACAATTATTTACTATAATAATAATCATACACATACATAAGCCAATTCAGTAATTCCAAAATTAGTTCCTTTCCTGGTGGGCAGTGGTGATAGAGGTTAAAATGCTAATACTTCTCTGAAAACAAACAAGAAATGTGTTTCTTTTGTGATTAGACGGAGGGAGCATAGTTAAAAGACAAGATGGGTTGTATTGGAAAGCTTGGTATCTAATGCAATCAGCTCACTCCACAACCTTTATTTTGTAGGGCAACTTAAATTCATCTTTTAGGCTCAACATTTGGCATTGCCCTCTAGCTAACAAATCTGGAGATGAAAGGTATCATCTATAAACTCATCTCATTTGTCTCGGGAGACTCCAATTTACCCCTCTATCCCAGCCCTCCTTGACAGTGTTTGAGACAAAAAGATGACTCAGCTTAAAATAGCATCTTAGAATGGATAAAGAAGATGTGATACACACACACACACACACACACACACACACACACAAACACACACAATGGAATACTATGCAGCCAGCAAAAGAAATGAAGTCTTGTCATTTGCGACGACGTGGATGGAACTAGAGGGTATTATGCTTAGCGAAGTAAGTCTATCAGAGAAAGACAATTATATGATCTCCCTGATGTGAGGAAGTTGAGAGGCAGCGTGGGGGATTTGGGAAGTAGGAAAAGAATAAATGAAACAAGATGGGATCTGGAGGGAGACAAACCATAAGAGACTCTTAATCTCACAAAACAAACTGAGGGTTGCCGGGGGAGGAGGGGAAGGAAGAGGGTGGTGGGGTTATGGACACTGGGGAAGGTATGTGCTATGGTGAGTGCTGTGAAGTGTGTAAACCTGGCAATTCACAGACCTGTACCCCTGGGGCTAATAATACATTATATGTTAATGAAAAAAAATTAAAAATTAAACAAACAAAAAAAACCCAGCATCTTAAAAACAGAAGTATTTTGTGGAATGGTATGTTTTGTTTCCTAGGATAATGGGTTTTCTTGTGGGGTTTGAGGAGGAACTGTTTGTAATATAAACATTGGTATTTTTGGAAAACATTGATCCGTCCAACGTTTTTGATAAGTTATTTGCTTCGATCTTGGGATAATCTTTTAAAATATATTCCAGAACTATCTGTACAATGTCACCCAAAAAAGTAGGCAATGTTATAATACATACAAGGTGCTTTACTAGAGCGTGTCTAGGGTAATTGGCAGACACAGCCTTGAGTCTTACTGCTTGGCTATTTGGTCAGGAACGTGCGGCACAGAAATTGCTTTTATACTCATTTTTTGCCCACTCTCAGACACATGTAAGTACTCCCAGGATTAAAAGCTCTTGCAAAGACACTGTTTATGTCAATAATGCTGTGGCAGGATAACAGCTTTCAGTGTTTGACCCCACATATGTAATTTGTGCTTGATTATTTCATAAGTTGCATAGATAGTAATTACCCGCCCCCACTGACATAAATCATTTCATGGATTTAAATAATTCTTTGATGCGGCTTTTATCTTTGGGATGTTTGTCTTCCTTCTTGCTTCTTTTCTTCCTCGAATCCTATGTTTCCCCTTGATGCTGCAGGTGAAAACCACTTTCCTGAACTAAGCCAAATGGAGTAATGAGGCCATCAGAGGAGCCATGGTTCCTCCCCTCTCAAGCATAAACCATTTTATTTTAGCAGGGCAAGAGTGATCATTTGACCTTTGCCCCTGACTTAACTAGAGAAGGAAGGGCAGCCAGCATTGAGTCTTGCCACTTAAGGGGTTTTGTGAAAGATCTCATTTCCTGAGCTATCTTGATCAGTGGGACATTTTGATCACTGGCCTAGAAACTGCTTTGCATCCTCATTTGGAGAATACATTGCTCATGGACTACGTCTCCAACTTTGGTAGGGGAGTGAGAAAATTAACCGAGCTCATGGGTTGGACCTGTAAAAATGTCTCCCTATGAGCAAGGCTTTGGTTGAACTAAGCACTCCCTGCGATAGAAGGCTCTGAGTCACACACAAAGCTCTTTGTCCAACCTTCCCTCTGGAAGATTTGTATGTGGTCATGGTGGCAGTGACCATGTCCTTTCAGCCATGGGTCTGGGGAATGTGAATGATTTTGGCTGTCAGTCTGAAATGCCTCCAGAAAGTGTTCTGGACTTAACCGAAGGAGGTGAGAAACAAGGCATAGGGGCCATCGCCTTTGGAAAAAAACAACACTTGAGGAGAGCATAGTTTCTGAGTGGGATAATTACACAGAATGGCGAAAGAGGAGGGTCTCAGGGTTGGAATATAAATACCGCCTGTCAAAATGGGAGAGAGCAGTTGAGGGGGAAAGGATCATGGGCTGCTTAGGACGGCAGTCCTCATTACTCATGCTTTCATCACTATTAAAATGCATCCCCCGGTCTTAAACTGCGTAAAAATGATTTTAGTCAAAAATGCATTGAAAAGAGAATTAGAACGAAGAGAGGAAATGCCAGTTTTCTGCTGGTGGCTTTACTCAGATAGACGGTTTCTTCTGTTTAAAGTGAGTCCCTACAATTCTCCCAGAAAATCTTGTGCATTGCAAGTAGCCTCTTTCTTAAGGAATGGCTTTTGAAGCTGAGTTTAGCTACAATGGAAATCCAACATGAAAACTCAGTAGAAATTAGAGTGGTTATTTCTCTGCATCCATTCCTGTGTTCCTATAGTAACCCCTTCACTTTGATCTGCCCCTTATTGACCAGATATATTTTTAGTGACTGCTTACTGCAGAATAAAAAATGAAGAAGAGGAAAAAAAATGGGGGAGGGGATGGCCATTAAAACCAGCCTTTGTTCCTTCCCTATAACAAGTTAACTGGCTGAGAATGCACCCAAGCCTTAAATTAAGTGTCTTGGCTGTTTCCTCTTCTGCCCCACCCCCCATTGAATTAAGGCACCTGAGGTCCGAGGTCCAGGAGGTCCATGGACATAGTGAGGTCCATATTTGAGCCAATGTACTTGGATTTTTAGACAAATAGGAGCCTCTGCCTGTATATTTGCCAAATGCAGCTTATGTTTACCCCAACCTATGCTGCAGCAATTGTGCTGTCAAGAGAAATGTAAATATTAATGAAGGATGTTTCTCAGGAATGGATATTCAGTGAATCCTCTTTATCTGTCAGAACTGCCTCCAACAGTGCACACTTTGTGGACAGATCGAATGTTTGAGAGTCGTAGATTGACGTTGATCTGACAATTTTTGCCTTCCTACCCAGCGGCTTTCGTTATGAGGCACAGGCACTCCCTTGGTGCATCTGGGGAGAAATTAAACCTCATTTTTCTCGTAAAGATAAGAATGAAATAGAATGTATGGTTAGTGGTCCTTTCCAGGGTTATTCGGATATGAAATGTAAGGACTGGCTTAAATGAAATCCTAGTATAGAATTTAATTCTTACCGGCCAAGGCATAAAACAGTCTTATTATCAAAAGGGCTCATTATTAAAATGTGATATAACATGATATATATGCATGAAGAGATGTCTTTGTTCTCCCAGATTTTAACAGGTGATGGGATTGCTTGCTTCTGTGCACTTCTTTCTCCTGAAAACCAGACAAATTTACCAAAAGAAATAGAAAAACACTTCATTTTCTGAAAAATGAGCACAATTATTTTAAAATTAAACTTGTGTACTAAAGGTATACCTGAGCAGGCTTGCACATTCACACACACTTTCTGAGCTAAGTCATCCTCAAGAACAAGAGGAAATGAGGTTTTATTGATATTTACCATGTGCCTGTGAAATGCCCATAAAACAATTTATCATGAAAGTAGCCATGTTATGTGAAGTTTATATATGTAGCAAGAGTTGTTATTGCTCCCCAACATCAGGCTTGGTAAGCAATTTCAGTATACATTTATGATAGATAGGATAGTTAAAATTCTAAAATATGCCACAGAATTTTTTAGACTTTAAATATCATTTGGCACGGTTGAATTTGGAAGCTGAAGACCCAAAGAGCCAAAAGCTACAAAGAAGGAAGAGGACTTGAGACTACACGGAAAAGAACTTGTTTCTCTTTCTGTGTTCCAGGATCATCCAGGGGGCCTGGAAGAGCACAGCCAGTAGAAACATCTACTGCCATGAGCGACTATGGTCAAGGTAATGGAAATATACCATGAACTCTCTCACATGTCCTCAGTCTCTGCTTTGGGTTGTTCAGGGGCTACTGGTTAACAGACAGCAAGACCGGTCTTAGGGGTAGCTGGCCTGTTATCAAGAATCTAGGAGGACCCCCACCACTTGCCCTTACTTTTCTTTTCCTTGGAATATTTCTTTTTTGTCAACATCCACCATCTTCCCAGGTAATAAATGCCTATCACATATCTGGTCACAGGAATATCCATGTTACTTTTGATTCTTCTCAAAATGTGATCCAGAAAACACTTTAATGTAAGTTGGTATCAATGACATGTTTGAAAGCAAGTTTAACAAAGGAATTAGAGAAAAATTTAAAGTCCTGGCTAATGTTTCTGTACCTTCTATGTCCCTTCCTACCATACTGACCACCTTGTATTTCAATTTTCTGTTTATTAGCATGTTCCTCAAATCCAGTGGGGACTTGGAAATTACTCGATGCTCAGAAATGCTCTGTGTTTCACTTTTTTGTTTGTTTGTTTGTTTGTTTCTAAGGACTAAGTAGGTCAGAGGCTGCAAAAAGGATAGATCTCTGGGATTATTTGATTCCCAAAAGCAGAATAAAGGAATGTTGTGGGTATCTGCTACCTTCTTCATCTGCTCAGCATCTTTTCCATTTAGAGCTTTCCTATTCCCTTTGTGATGGAGCTAGCAATTACATAGCTTCCTTGGGTACTAAAATGCTTACCAATTTTGCTAGGCTGTCTAGAGCCCTCTAGCCCTCCAGAATCATTGATTCAAGCAAGAGTGGCAAGATGGTTCAAAACAAGCCAATCAGAATTCTTTTTGAGGGATTGACATGGACATTGAAATTTAAGGTTATTCCTCTAGTGATCCGTATTGTTGAAGATTATTAAAGATTACCTCTGCTTCCACATTGCACAGAAATACAGCAGAGAATGAGGTCCAAAGGGGGAGAAGAGAACCAAGGAGAAAAAGAAAATTAGATCAATTTCCTGATGATACTGTTAAATTCCTGGATCAAACCCTACCTGAAGACACATTCTTTACTGACACTCTAGGCTTATGAGTTAATATGTTATTTTTGCTTATGTTTGTTTTGACTAGAGTGTCTCACTTAAAAAATATTAAAACAAAATCTTGACTATTGAATGGGAGACCATGAAGTTTTACAAAAATCCAAGCATAGAAAACAGAACACTTTTCGGTGGCACAAAACACCTGGAACCAGGACCATCTTCTCCATTTCCCGGTGGAACCGGTGGCCTCTTGCCTCTGCTTCTCACTAAAAATTTGCTTCACTTTGCATGGTTTGCAGAGCTGCTCTGTATGGAAACTTGTGATCTCTCTGCTTCTTTCTCACAGTAATTTATACCTTGAATGTAACCTAGAGGGAGCACAAGCATCTCTACCATTCCTCACAGCACTGTCTTACTGTCCTAGCTTTCTGTCTGAGTTTCAGTTCAGGCAGTCACTGTCATTTCCCAGGTATCTTCCATCATCTTTTCACATCAGTCTCCCTCTGTCCCAGTTCAAAATCCCCAGAAGAGAGAGTTCTGCTGGGATGCCCCAGCTCAGGCCTCTTCCCACCTTCTCTTTCCACTTAGCTATAATAAATGTGGGGTTGATTTCATGCTGTGCTATCTTTTCTGGGTTCACCCCTTGTATTAGGACTGTGACACAAGGCAATCTAAGGAAGGTTGTATGACAGGAAAGCAAGGATGAGCGTCTAAGGTATGGAGCATGATGAGAATGAAGATAATGATGGCCTTGTCCAAGAACCAGACAGAGCTTAGGTACCTTCTCATAGCTGTGATGACTCGTCTTTCTTCCACTGTGTGTGTGTGTGTGTGTGTGTGTGTCTGTATTTAGTTTCAACTATTGTCTAAAATGATGTGATAACTCTTTATTTGCTCTTTCTGGATGTGGATGAAACCCACACCAGAGGGCCTGAAACTTGGCTTCCCAAGTGGCCACAGACATGGCTGATGGCATGAACTGAAATCCCGGAGAGTTAATGCTCTTTGAGACCAAATTTGACCAAGGGAAAAACCAGAGACGGTCATTCAGAAAATACATCCCTTTCTTCTTCTCTCTGTCATATTGCTTAAGATACAGTTTTTCTGTTCAGCTTGTGAGGAGATGTTTTTGTGCCTGAGGTGACCTGCCAACTATTGGCTAGGTATCTTTGCAGCTTGTCAGGAAGTAGCCAGTGAGGTTGACACATCATCTCTCAGCTACTTCCCATCCTTCCTGGACCGTTTCCAACCCCTGCCCCCTCATTTTTACTGATTGACATTGCCTCTCCCTAAAGAAAAATTGAACACATCAGTCTCCTCTCATCTCATAGTTGATTCTCTAGAGAACATAGAGCATAACCTGAAGACTGGACCACCAAACTACCATAGTAGTTTGCTATGGAAATCTCATCACAACCTTATGAGAGGGTTGTTGCTATTATCTACATTTCAAATGAGGTGCTGTAGCAGGATATCCTGGCACTCCCATACTGGGAAAGTTCCGGAGAGTTTATTTACAAAGGTGGTGCTTGGGAAACCACACTGAGTGTGGGAATTGGGATCTGGAGAGAGAAGAGGATCTGTTTACCACCCTAGACCTGAGGGAAGCATCTACCAGGATATGGAGAGAACGGTATCAAGAAGAGCATTTTGGGTAGCGCTGTCACCCTTGATGAGGGGATATGGACAGGGGTTTAAAGATCCTGACGTCAGTGTCTTCATGCATCTCTCTTCTTGTACCCCACCTTCCCTTCCGCCGTGCCCAGAGAGAGTCTGAAGGTAGTAGCTCCTGTGACTGTATCCCCTAGGGCCGGCATCCCAGGAGGACAGGCATCAAGGGTAGAAGGGGAATCTGGGGTACAAAACAGCATGTTACTGACAGCGAAGCAGAGGAAATTCAGGAAGAATTACAGAATTTGAGAACAGTCACGTGGCCAGTAGAAATTTTGTTTTGTTTTTTTTTGGTTCCAAAGACTTCCTTGAGCATGCCCTCTTGGAAAGAGTCTCATTGATGGCAGAGAAGAAATCTCTCTTATTTGGCTGGACACCCTCTTTGAGTTCTAAAGGATGTCTGTTAGCGGCCAGTCCTCTGGCTGACCCAACAGGTCATGAACCACAGTCTCACGAAAAGCCTGGAATGAGACATCTCCAGCCTTCGCTCTTGGTTCACCAGGGTGGAAATTCATAACGACTGCGTGATTTCTCCACCGGCAAAATTGGGTTGCTTCTTCTGAAACTTAACTTGAGCAACTCTTAGAGAATAAAAGGAAAACATTTAAAAGCAGATTTTAACTATTAAACTAGTAAGTGCTGTCTGAATGAAGTAGACTTCAAAATGACTAATACAGAGCATGGTGGTTTTATGAATAAATGTAATTGTCTATAATATATATTTAATGCGTAGGTGTTGGGATTTGATTTCACCCCTTTTCTCTTAGAAAGAGTACATGGAAATATATTTGGCTAACTCTTTCACCTTTCGAAAGAATTAATTATTTGTCACCGGCTCTACTGTGCCCTTCCTTCTTACCCCTCATGCAGATTTTGCCCACAGTTAAATTAATTCCACCTCAGCTATTCTGTTCCCCCCACATCTCAGTCCTTTTCTACCTCAAGTAATATTATTTCTACGTGTTATTTAAATCTCCTATTTCTCTAAAATAATCCCTTAAAGGGTTTTGGTGCCTGGAGCACCTATTAGCACAACATTGGCCCACAGCCCTTTGGAACCAAGCTTTGAAATATGGATAGTCTGCGTGCCATTGCAATTAAATGACAAGCCAGTAGTTCCCCCTGAGGGCTGAGGCTGAAGTGATTTTACATTATGGAAGTTTTACACTTTTCTGTAATTGTACTGATTTCTATTTGCATTACTAACAGGCTCCTTCAGTTCATAGAAACAGAAGATTGCATGTGTAGGTTATCTATAATCCCTTCACTTTCCAGATAAAGAAGCCAATGCCCAGTCAAGTAAGGTGACTCTTTAAAGGTTCTGTAGCTACTGATTGCTACATGACCTTTCCTTTACATAGAGTTTTTTTTTTCATAAAAGAAATCATGTATTAAATGGCAATAGCTCAATATCCTAATGACCCAGAAGCATAAGTCACACTGTACTCAGTGACTAAGTTCTGGAGTGACATAGAACATTCTAGAGTGTCCAAAGCCAACATCTTCAGAATCACATTGCCCAGGCTAGATTTTGGTTCCCCATATATTCTTCCCTTAATGCTCATCTAAAGGAATTGTTTTGGAGACTTAAGTATGTGCTTCTTATACATTTTTTTAAAAAAGATTTTATTTATTTATTCAACAGAGATCACAAGGAGGCAGAGAGGCAGGCAGAGAGAGAGGGGGGAAGCAGGCTCCCTGCTGAGCAGAGAGCCCAATGCAGGGCTCGATCCCAGGACCCTGAGACTGTGACCCGAGCTGAAGGCAGAGGCTTAACCCACTAAGCCACCCAGGCGCCCCGTTCTTATACATTTGTAAGAAAGAATAGATTACTAACCATATAGCAAGAATTTTTAAAAATAATATTTATTTTAGAGAGAGAGCTTGAGTGAGAGATCAGAGGCAGGGGGGAACAGTGGAGGAAGAGGGGGAGGCAGACTCCCCACTGAGCAGGGAGGCCGATACAGGACTTGATCCCAGGACCCCAGGATAATGACCTGAGCCCGAGGCAGACGCTTAACCAACTAAGCCACCCAGGTGCCCCAGTGTAGCAGGGATTTTAATGACTGCTAATTTGGTGTTTCTACTGAATCCATGTGTCAACATAGTAATGTCAGGGGTAATAGACCCTGCTTCCATGTTCTTCAACAATGGCAGGGAAGAAAGGCTTTGTATGAGAAAGATCTTCATTGTAGTACACAAAGACCCTCGGGGATTTTCTCCTTCAGTGCAATCTTGGGTTCTCCCAAATTCCTGGCCCTCTTAGGATACAGCAGCAAGAGTTTGGGTGCTCTCAAGCATCTGACTTACTTGGAAACTTCGATTATTTGTCTTCTATCTTTTTAGCACGTAATAAGGATTAGTCTCTGGGGATACTCAGGACAAATAAGAATACAACACAAATCGAAAAGTGTAGAAAAATCTACTTCAACCTGAGCAATATTATCACATCGATTTCCTCTATCTTGAGGATTCCATAGATTCCTTCCCTTTGCCTTTGCTAGCTCTCCCCAGTTTAGGACACCCACCCTAGTGCCTTCAGGTCTCAGAGCCCAGAGTTAAATTAAGCTCATGCCTAGACTGCATCATTCTCATTTTTTCCTTTATACCTTTCTTTTCTCTCACTCTTTGGATTGTCTCTGAGTGGTTGGGATATTTTCTCAAGGCCTCCTTGATTTGGCTCAGTCTGTCTTTCCACTTTCTCTGAATTAGGGTAAGATGCTTTGTATTAGGCATAGAACTTTCAAAGTACTATTTGAATAGATCTAATGAAGTATGATGAATTCGTTGTCCAAGGAATGGTATATATACTCAACAGTATATACTCAATACAAGTATATACTCAATATATATACAATCCGTAAGCCATTTATAATCTATCAGGAGCAGATTTTTTTAAATCTCTTGTACCTCATTGTAAAAAGCTCAAAATATGTCTGTGATTTTCATGGATTTCATGTGACTTCTGTGAAACATCTTCAGCAGAGTTGGTGAGTTCTGCAGTATCATGTCATTGGCTTTTTACGTTAACACAGGGTTTCGGAGTAAGAAATGACAAAAGGGTACATTGTGAATGTGTCTGTGGAATTTCTTTTCTGAGGGAAATTTTTACCCCTAATTATTTGGGACAACATTTAGGGTTCTTTATAACTTCGACTTGCATTATGTATTGTATCTTCTAAACCTCTTCCTATCATTGACCCAATGTCCTCTACTCAGACACAGTAAAAAAGAGTAGTCTGAAAATAAAGAACTCTGAAATCAATTTCTGGCCTTTTCTGAAGGGTTTAAGTCAGTGCGTGACCTGGAATCGGGGAAACTTATTTTTCTGTCTCTTGTTATTCAGAAAGATTAAGCTATTTCCTTAAATTCTCTAAATCTCAATTTCTTCAACCTGCAATCCGGGGTAATATTAATATTCTCTAAAATAGTGATAATCAAGATGATTATATTCAAACCGCCTCACTTACAGTAAGTATACAGTAAACTAAAATATGTTATTATATACCAAGCAAAGTATATGTCTACCATTTTAGAATATTGGCCAACTTTCCCTTTAAAGGGCCATGGTAGGCTTTGGCGGTCATAGGATCTCTCTTATGAATATTCAGCTCTGCTGCTGTAGCATCAGAGCAGCTATGCTTAATATATAAATGGGTAAGTATGATTGTGTTCCAATAAAACTTTATTTAAAAAAGCAAAACACATGGTGGGCTGGATTTGGCCTGAGAATTGAAGACCTCTGATTTAGATTACTCCCTCTGTGTTTTGCTGTTGTGTCTACTTAGATACCCCATTCCTACTTAATTTTCTTAAAATCAGTAACTGGTTCATGATATCTTTTTAGGTCTACTGAAATATATCAGATGTAAAACTGTCTTCATAGTAATGAATCAGACACCTATTAACAGCCATTCAGATGAAATAATACAAAAAACACTACAAATCCGGGCTGAGGTGTCCTAAGTATTTTTTCCCAGTTCCACTTTATCTACCTACACATAAGTGCTGTTCTCAGTCAGTGCTCGTCATTCCCTTAGTCTTGTACTTCCACCAAATTAATGTATTTTCTTAATAAATAGCGTACTGTTAGACTAGTATAAAACTGTGTGTGAGGGCGCCTTGATGGCTCAATCAGTTAAGCATCTGACTCTGGGTTTCAGCTCGGGTCATGATCTCAGGGTTGTGAGATGGAGCCTCTCGTCAGTCTCTGCACTCAGCACAGAGTCTGCTTGGGATTCTCTGTCCCTCTCCCTTTGCCTCTCCTGTTCCTGCACTCTGCTCATCTCATACAAAACTTTCACGTGTGTCATGTATAGGGATTTCTCTAGAATATGTACGTAGGATTAAGTTTCTTAATCATCTACTACTTCTCATGATGTTGTCAGATAATCCTCCAAACTGACCCCAGGAATTTGCACTCTACTCGTGTTTTTAAGAGTTTCCTCATTTAGGTGCATTTCTTACTGTTATATTTTTAACAGATTTCATGATTTCTTGGGCACAAAATGGCATTTTAAATGCTTCGGATATGCATTTCTTTGAAAACTGGCGCTAATTTTTTTATATATCTATTCCTATTCTCTGGATTGACCATATATATCTGTTGTCAGTTTTTTTGTTGAATGATTTGTCTTTTTCTTACAGAATATAAAGAGGTCTTTATAGATTGCAGGTCATAATCCTTTGACATTTACTCATCTTACAAATCATCTTCCAGGGACTCACGGAGTTTTAACATTATTGCAAAGCTTTTCAGTGCACAGAAGAATTGAAATTTCATGTAGTATCCAATTTATCAATATTTTTCTCCGTAGCTGTGATCTTTAAATCACTTTTAGAAATACTTCCCAATATTAACGCCATTCCCTTCCAAAACAAGTTTTTTGTTGTTGTTTGGTTTGGTTTGGTTTTTAACCATATACTCAGACCTGTTATTTATTTGGATTTTTTTTTATGTCAGATAAGGATGGAATTTAATTTTTTTCTATGTGAGCAATCAATTTTCCTAGTACATTTTATTGATAGTCTCTTTTGCCCATGATTTTCACCATATATTCGTTTATATATTTACTTGTATGTATTTTCCATTTCATTGGTCCACTGCCCCATCTCTATGCCAGTAGCCATGTTTCTTAATCACTTTACCTTCATGATCGCCTGATATCTCTAGGACACATGGTTTGTGGCTCAGCTGTTCTTGCCTATGAATTTGCCCATGTAAATTTTCTTGACAGTCTCCTTGAAAAAAAAATTCCAGGCTCTTTGCTTTCCTATATATGGTTTTCTTTTCATGTTTCTTGAAAAAGAAAAAAAAAAAATCCCCGCTAGGGATTTTGATTGGAACTCCATCTAAGTTTAGTTTAATTCAGGACGTACTGACAGCTTTATACTGTTAAATCTTTTTATCCACTAACATGTATATCCTCCTAATTTAAACTTATTAAGGTAAAATTATGTAATTTTTCTTTCAATACTAGTCAAATCACTTATGTTTAGTGTAGTGCCTTATACTTCTCTTGCTAGAGAAAATGATAAACTTAATCTAATAAGATTTTATATTTTATTTAAGATTTCATCACCCCGTGTGGTTCTCTATAGGAATATGACTGATGACTATCGTTTTTATATTCAGCAATCTCGGGGCGCATGGGTGGTTCAGTGGGTTAAAGCCTCTGCCTTCAGCTCAGGTCATGATCTCAGGGTCCTGGGATTGAGCCCCACATTGGGCTCTCTGCCTGCCTCTCTGCCTGCTTGTGATCTCTGTCTGACTTGTGATCTCTGTCTGTGAAATGAATAAATATATTCAGCAATCTTGCCAATTACATTACGAAGAATGATTTCTCTGTAGAGTCTGTTGGGCTTTCTGTTCAGATAATTTTGTCAAATACAAATAGTGACAATTCTATGTCTGTCTCTCTAGTCCTCAGAGAGTTGGCGTAACTAGGGCTGGCCTGCATGTCTTTGGTCTTTGATGTGAGGAAAAAATAAGCCTCAGACTTTTTCCAATCATTATCATTATAACAGCTGAATGTAATTCCTAATGGATACACATAGATTTGTTCTGGGGGTGGTGGGGGGGTGGCTGTCACTTTGAGTGCTTTGGCTTATCAATTTTTAATTGCCAGATTTAAAGAAAGAATTTTCTCTTTTTGCTTAGATTATTAAACTAATAGATTATAAATTCAGAGATGTGGTAGCCCATCATTGCCACTAACTTCAACTTGCCTCTTAAAAAAGCCAATGCAAAGGAGTGTAAAGTCTGGAGAACATCGAGAAATAGGTCCATGAGAACCTATTGAGTGTGTCATGAGCACGGTCTTGCCTGCCCTTTCCACTTAGGCAAGCCAGTAAATCCTATGTCCTCAGTAAATTGCAACTGAACTGCTTAAGACAGTTCAAATTGTATTATTGTCAGTCATGCTGGAGGAAGAAGCCTCAAAAAGATATCTTTCTCAGGAGACTTTAGATGCTCTGTCACCCATGCCTACTCATTGGGCTGCCTCCCTGTCTGGGTTCTTCCATCAGCCTAATCTAACCATCAGAATCAGCTACCCTGCCCTGATCTCTGAGGCCAATTCCTTGCCACCCCTGCCCTGGGACACAGGGAGTACTCAGCATTATAAAATTATCACCATCAGGGTTGTTGACAGATCTATCTTCCAAATGAACGAAAAGTCTTACTTAAAATTGCTCATTATAGAAGACATATTTGCATTTGTATGTTCTCCATGAATATGGTAGTTTGGTAATCCATTTCTCTCTCCTACTACACCAAGAACTCATTGAAGTTCTTATTATCTTTGTGTTCTTTTTTAAGATTTTATTTATTTGACGGAGAGAGAAATCAAAAGGAGGCAGAGAGGCAGACAGAGGGGGAGGGGGAAGCAGGCTCCCTGCTGAGCAGAGAGCCCAATGTGGGACTCAATCCCAGGGCCCTGAGCCAAAGGCAGAAGTTTAACCCACTTATCCACCCAGGCGCCCTTATCTTTGTGTTCTAAAGATCAAGTCGGTGCTGTGCCTCTTGGAGATAGGTAATAGTGGTTGAGTTGAAATTACTGATAATTTTTCAATATTGTCCTGTAAAGGTAAGTAATTTGCATATAAAAGATTATTTTTTTTTGTTATTCCTCATAATGTTGAGCAAATTCTATTTTGTAGACAGATAAAACAATGCATTTCTGAGGTCATCTTGATATTGGCAAAATTTAGAACCTTCCCATTCAAAATTCTGTGTAATTCTGGTTGAGAATGCACCAATAATAATTCAATTCAGTTTCCAAGGGAACATTTTGTCCCAGGAGAAGTTGGATACATCCTTCTCCTGTACCTCTCTATATGTTTCATTTCTCATTGAGTGGGAAACTTGAGATTTGAATTCCAGCTGAAAATTGGAATCATTTATTTGCGAACATGTTGTAAACACAAAGGCAAGAATAGAATATGACTAAAAGAAAACTAGGTTTACCCTCAGGTTTTACTTGGAAGTTGTTTTTTTTTTTTCCTCCTGCTCCTGCGACTTTTAGAAAAGCAATAAATTGTCTACCATCCTGTTTCTCTCCTTTACTTTCATGTGCCAGAAAGCTTGTGGGATCAAGGAGGAGTGCAAAACAATGCTGAAGCTTATAAGCATCACCACAATTGCCTTTTAAAGGTGAGCCATTTTCTCAACCAAAAGAGGTTTGACTAGCAAGTCCCTGATTTGATGAAAACACAAGGCCTAGTGCATTTACCTTTTTGTCCTTACCTGGGCACTTGCTTTGCAACTGATCTCAGACACTTGAGGATGGCTTCCGTTAGTATTTCTGCTCTTACCAACTTTTGCTGCTGACTTCACATTACTGTGGCCTCCTGTGCAACCTTCCGCAGATCGCGGAGAAAAGAGAAAACAATGACAACAATAACAGCACACGGCCTGGATACATCTGGACTCCCCTGCCTCCCCACCTTTTTTTTTCTGTTTTTGTTTTAGGTGTAACACAAAAGTCAGTGATAGCCCTGAATGGCAAAGCTTAGTTTGTTGATATACAGTTTTTGCTCCCTTGAGAGTATGATAATGGTGTCCTTTCTGTGCATTTTTTGAGGGGTCATTGATTTGAAATTATTTGAGGCCATAAATCTTTAGAGACAATAAAGAGAGTGGAAATGAGTGAGGCATAAGGAGAAATTTATATTTGGGTAAAATATGAAAAGCTTGGATACAAAATGCAATTAAACAACTCAATATGTTTTATTTGCCATTTATAACGCCACTTTTGGTTAAAAAAAAAAGAAACTGAACAAAAGCAAAACAAATCCTCTAAATGAAGAAAGCATGCTGGAAATTAAGATCAGGTATTAAGGTTAAGAGTTAAGGTGAAGGATTAATGTTAAAGATTCTGGAATTTTTTTTATGGAACCTCATTTTGTTTTCCTTACAAGGACACACGTGATCTCTTTAGTGTATAGTTGAGTAGATAATGTTTAAGAGGTGACTAAAACATAAATAAAGTGAGGTTTCACTTGGGTTTTGGATCTTTTCCATGGTAATTGTCAGTGAGATTAGGTGTATGTGGAGGGGAGAAGCTATGGGGTTATTATTCTGTGAATTCCCTAATTTTCCATAAAAGTTTATCAACATAGGTGAATATTTCATTATTCAGTGTTACTGGAAGATACTAGACTCCTTGAATACTACATAGTCGACATGCATCCCCAGGGAAATGTTGTTCCCTATCATAATATTAATCCAATTTTGTGGTAATTAATTATTACCTGCCTTTTCTGTGAAGCTGGAAGTTCAAGGAAAGATGGGGATTAGTTTATTTTTGTGACTGAATCATGGATTCTGGTAGGTACTGGATAGTCAGTATTGCTCAAAGGAATGAATCATAAAGAAAGGATCATTGAATGGGGCTGGCCAGTACCATTTTGGTAATTTGTAGGAATATTTAAGATTGAGCATCCCCGGACATGTGTATACAGTGTAATTTTTTGCCTATTTTTATTAGGTAAATATTTAAGACTTTTTACTGTAATAACAGTCTTTATAAAGTCTTTCCAGGTAACTGCTTTTTTAGAAGAGGAGTCGGATTCAGATCGGTTATTCAACTTCTTTAATTTCTGGATAGACCAGAGTTTGAACTAAACCGCAAAGACTTTTTTCCCAGAAAGCCCATGCTAATTTTGGCAAACTCTGGATGTAAAAATTAGGGGGAATAAATGATAAGTAAGTAGGAGCTCTTATGTCATATACAACTCCCAAATTTTACCTCAGAACATTCTAGAACCTGGGGCATCAGACCACTTT
>ML110339.1:28836-98025 GCA_003697995.1 Taxidea taxus jeffersonii | reverse complement strand
TCTTTCAGTTTTTGTTTGTCCTGGAAGCTTTTTATCTCTCCTTCTATTTTCAATGATAACCTAGCTGGATAAAGTATTCTTGGCTGCACGTTTTTCTCGTTTAGTGCTCTGAATATATCATGCCAGTTCTTTCTGGCCTGCCAGGTCTCTGTGGATAAGTCTGCTGCCAATCTAATATTTTTACCATTGTATGTTACAGACTTCTTGTCCCGTGCTGCTTTCAGGATTTTCTCTTTGTCGCTAAGACTTGTAAATTTTACTATTAGATGGTGGGGTGTGGACCAATTCCTATTGATTTTGAGGGGTGTTCTCTGCACCTCCTGGATTTTGATGTTTGTTCCCCTTGCTATATTAGGGAAATTCTCTACAATAATCCTCTCCAGTATACCTTCTGCTCCTCTTTCTCTTTCTTCTTCTTCTGGAATCCCAATTATTCTAATGTTGTTTCATCTTATGGTATCACTTATCTCTCGAATTCTCCCCTCGTGGTCCAGTAGTTGTTTGTCTCTCTTTTGCTCAACTTCTTTATTCTCTGCCATTTGGTCTTCTATATCACTAATTCTTTCTTCTGCCTCATTTATCCTAGCAGTAAAAGCCTCCATTTTTGATTGCAGCTCATTAATAGCTTTTTTTATTTCAACTTGATTAGATTTTAGTTCTTTTATTTCTCCAGAAAGGGCTTTTATTTCTCCCGACAGGGTTTCTCTAATATCTTCCATGCCTTTTTCGAGCCCAGCCAGAACCTTGAGAATCGTCATCCTGAGTTCCAGATCTGACATATTACCAATGTCTGTATTGATTAGGTCCCTAGCCTTCGGTACTGCCTCCTGTTCTTTTTTTTGTGGTGAGTTTTTCCGCCTTGTCATTTTGTCCAAATAAGAACCCGCTGTTCTCCTTGTTAAGTGAACTTGGTCTTGGCTGGATTTTTTGTTGATCTTCTGGGGGAGGGGCCTGTTGTAGTGATTTTCAAGTGTCTCTGCCCCAGGCAGAATTGCACCGCCCTTACCAGGGGCCGGGCTAAGTAATCCTCTCAGGTTCGCTCTCGGAAGCTTTTGTTCCCTGAACGCTTTCCATAGAGTTCCGGAGGACGGGAATGAAAATGGCGGCCTCCCAGTCTCTGGCTCGGAGGAGCTGAGAGCTCGGGGCCCTAGTCTTCAGTGCGCCTTCAGAGAAAAGCGCTTAATCACTCCTGTCTCCCCAGCCTCCATCCGCGCTTGAAGAAAATCGTGCATAATCAGTCCCGTCTCACTGGCTTCTGGCTGTGCTCCAAGGTCACCCAGCCTGTGACCAAGCGTCTCTGTCTCTGGCAGAGTCCCACCTGGAGTCTCTGAACCCCAAAGATCCCTGAGCTCTCCCAGGTCGGAGTCTCCCCGGATCTTGTGGGGACCCCTCACACAGAGCACCAACCCGTGTCACAGACCACGGCTCTAGGAAACCCCGAGTTCAGAGTTCACTCCTTGGCTCTCTCATCGCAGCCGGCTTCCCTGCTCTAATACCTGTGAGCTCTGCGACACTCACACACCCGCGATCTTTCTGTGACCCTGTGGGACCTGAGTCCCCGCTGTCCCTTCGAGGTCTTCACCCCAGTTTAGCCTCTGGAGTGACGTCCCTCCCTGGAGCAGACTTTTAAAAGTCCTGATTTTGTGCTCCGTTGTTCCGCCGCTTGCCAGGAGCTGGCCCCTTCCCCCGGGGTCTATCTTCCCGTCGCGTTGGATTCACTTCTCCACTGGTCCTACCTTTTAGAAAGTGGTCGATTTTCTGTTTCTAGAATTGTTGTTTTTCTTCCCTTCAATCTCCTGTTGGATTCGTAGGTGTTCAGAATGGTTTGATAGGCTATCTAGCTGATCTCCTGCTGCCTGATATCATCTCAGCCTGCTACTTCTCCACCATCTTGACTCTACCCATTTTAATTATATCCACCATCTATAATTCCCTAACCACAAGCACATAGATAGTTCACACACCTCTTCCACTGAAAGAGTCCACACCATTCTTCCATCCTGTTATTGTCTTATCACAGGACCCAGAAACTCCTCAGTGACCCAGTTTTCTTGCTCTACACATACCCAACTTTGATTTTTTTTTTTTTGCCATCCCTCACTTTCCTCTTACAACCATCAATCACTATCCTCACTACCCTCACTGCCCTCAATGCCTTTTGTATTCACCTGACCTACTCAAGCTCAGACCCTCTCTTGCTTTCAAGTACAAAGAAACTAGAACTCATTAAGCACTCACCATGTGTTAGACACTATGGCAGACTTTGGCTGATTCTCAAGGTTTATTCTTCTCTTTCCTTTAGGAAGGCAATCTTGATTTTAACCTCAGCTTAAAGGGAAATCTTAAAAAGGAATGTGCAGTCTTTTCCTGTACCCTTTCACTGTCTATGGCCAAAAGAGGAGTCAGTGGGCAGGGGCGGGATTATATTTTAATTATTGCAAAAAAATTAAAAGAAGAATAACATTTAATCACACAGGGAAACTACATGAAATTCACATATGTGTCCATAAATTATGTTTTATCAGAACACGTCACACCCACACTCATTTGCTTACATATTGGCTGCTTTCAGGCTCCCATGGTCCACTGAACAGTCCTGAAGAGACAGTGGGGCCCACAAAGCTGAAAATGTTTGCTGTCTTGCCCTTTAGAAAAACGTTTGCCAACACTTGGCCCAGACTGTGAATGTGTTACCTGGAGCGGTAAAAGCCCAACGGCATACAAAACTTCGTCTCTCAGCCAAGTTACAGCTGCTTTCTTCCCTCCGGCCTGTGCAGGATCCATGCTTCTGCATGCCTGGTCCTCCTCCTTTTTCTTTGTATTGGTTTGTAGAACTGCTGTAACAAAAGACCGCAAACTGGGGACTTAAAAGACAGAAATTTACTCTCTTATAGTCCTGGAGGCTAGGAGTCTAAGATTAGGGTGTTGTCTGGTTTCTTCCAAAAACCCTCTTGTTGGCTTCTCAATGATTGTCTTTTTCTCCCTGTTTCTTCACATGGTTCTCCCTCTGTATGAATCGATTCCCCATTCCCTTGTCTTCTAAGGATACCAGTCATGTTGGACTAGGGCCTGCCCCAATGGCCATTTTAAAAAAAGATTTTATCTGTTTGCTTGGTTATTTATTTATACTGTGTGCGAGAATGAGGATGGGCAGAAGGAGAGGAGAGAAGAATCTCAAGCAGACTCTGCGATGAACAGGGAGCCCAACACGGGGCTCGATCCCATGACCCTGAGATCATGACCTGAGCCAAAATCAAGAGTTGGACACTCAACCAAGTGAGCCACCCATGTGCCCCCTACCCTCAATAACCATTTTAACCCAACCACCTCTTTAAAGACCCCATCTCCAAATACTCTCACCTTCTAGGGTGCTGCAAGTTAGACTTCGGTATATGAATTTGTGGGGCTGTGGGGGTGTGGAGAGACACAATTCAGCCCATAAGACTCTTCTACTCTTTCTCTTTTACTCTGCTGCTTCTTACTTCTCTAGGATCAGAGCAGGGGAAAGGGATGAAGGTTGAAGGGCAAATGCCTTTTTATTTAGCTGATGCTGTTGATCCCTCTAGTGAAGTTGTTGAATGCCTTCTTCCAGGACACACTTTGAACTGTTGACTTCTCTAGAAGTAATATCATTTCCTTGGATGCCCCCTCTCCAGCAACGGCCTTCACCTGGTACCTTGATGCCGGTGATGCACTCTCCAGCTGGTAACCCCCTTTCAGCTCTTGTCCAGTCAGTGGTACATTCCACACCGTTTTCTTACTCTCCCTTTGGCCCAACAGGCAGTCCTCTGGGATCAGGTCTTTTTCAGCTGACTACAGCCTTGCTACCCTCCAGAGGGTGACAGAAATAGGCACATCAGTCTCTCATGTCCATGTCCATGTCCATGGCTCTACTTTGTTTCCTCTATCGCAATGCACTCTCCTCCTGCTGCCATCAGAGGTGGCTCCAACCAGCCCCTATCTTCATCTCATACACCTCCACTTTCATGGGGACACGTGTCAAAGTCATCCAAGATCTCTTTGTATTCAATTCCAGAAGCTACAAAGGGGGCAGGGGCCATAGAGGCCATGCATTTCCAGTAAGTCCAGACTAACAGGTGTCTATAGGACAGCATGCACCCTCTGGGCACTCCTCACCAGTGAAGACTTTCAGTGAGGGTTTCTTTTGGGGTTTCCAATTAGGCCTGAGGTGGGGGTGGCAAGGGAAAATGTCATGGTGCTTTACTTCTACACATTTTCTTCAAAGAATCCTCTCTCATCCTTTGTATTCTTGAGGTGCCTGGTGACATTTGAGTAAGGATTGAAGGAGGTGAACAGCAAGGGGAAAAGTGTGAGCCAGGAATGTGTCTGACACCCCAGAGTGCAGTGAGTAAGGGGAAGACAGGCAGGAGATGACACTTTTTTGAAGTACTATAAATGGTACTGTAAGACGGTAACAGTAGGGAACTGAGTGAGGAGTAGGGTGAATTAAATTGTGTCCTCCCAAATTCATATGTTGAAGACCTAACCCCACTGTGACTGTATTTGGAGGCAGAGTCTTTAGAGAGATAATTAAGGATAAATTAGTTCGTAAAGGGTACCCTAATCCAACAGGACGAATGCCCTTATAAGGAAGAAAAGACACCAGATACTCCCTGCCCCCGACCCCGTGTGTGTGTGTGTGTGTGTGTGTGTGCACATTTGTGTGTTCACAGAGGACAGGCTATGGGAGGACACAGTGAGAAGGTGGCTATCTAAAGCCAGGAAGAGAAGTCTCACTAGAAATCAAGCCATAGCACCTTGATCTTGGACTTCTAGAGTTCAGAACTGTGAAAAAATAAATGTCTGTTGTTTGAGTCACCCAATCTGTGCTATCTTATGCCAGCCCTAACAGACTGAGACAGATATATGGGAACTCTCTACTATCTTTGCAACTTTTCCATAAATCTATAATTTAAAAATAAAAAGCCTATTTAAAAAATGAATAGGGAGGAAGAACAGGATGATAACCAGAAGAACCCAGAAGTATCAGAGCCCAGAAATATAATAGGATGTACTGGGAAGTGATTCCTCTCCATCTCATTGTTTTCTAGTTTATTCCTTCTGCTTTCTTGTGTTACTTCCCCTGCCTTCTTCATTGTGCTTTCATATGACTAGTCCTCCACTTTGTGAGCCCTCCTCCCTTTCTCCCCTCACATATCTGTTTATTGAACAAAGATGGTTTTCAAGGTATGATTCAATAAATTCATGCCAAGGATGTTAACAGATGTGACCAGAGTGAAACAAGGATTCTGGATCCAATATATTTGGAAAAGACTAGGTGGAACATTAATCAGGTGTGTTTCCAATTAAAAAAAAAACACGCAAGTTAATATAAGGATCCTGGTTGTGGAACAAATCTTGCCCACCTCTTAGGAGTAGGTCCTTAGGATGACATAGCTTTCTTATTTCAATGGGAGGGTGCTCTCACCTATTGTTCTCACCTTTGAGATCTACTCTGAAATCCCAAACAGTAAAATCCAATTTCACATCCTCTGAGACTTCCACTGCTTTGTGCATTGAATGTGTTGTTTCTTGCTACACGTTGTCACCACTGCTACAGAATCATTCTTGGCCTGGCTTCCCTGTAAGGCTGTTACATGCTTCCTCAACTAGAGTTTCAGAATTAATTGCTTAATTCTCTTATGTCAAAGGGTCTGATTTATATTATAGATAATTGCACACTTTATTATGTTGCAAGTTCTTGTTGGCAGTGAGTTGAGGAGGCATAAAAATATGGAGAAAGCGGAGAGATACTGAAATTAATTCGAGATGAGCTGTGGTGAGCCTCCCACAGCAAGAGCAATGAGTTTTTCCCCTAGCCCATCTGAAGGGATCTTTTTGTGTTCTTTGTGCTCCCCCTATTCTTTCAAATAAAGACTTTGGATAATTACTTTTGTAATAGTTAATATTATTAAAATTGTGATAAAACGTTGGTGCTTTTGTAAAGATACCTGAAATGCATGAATCCTGCCCTGCCAGGAGATATTCCTCTCCAGGAGTTCCTGGGGGTGTTAAATCTCAAAAATCAATAATGGTTTGTGAGTTGAAGCAGTTCTTTCAAAGAACCTGGACAGGATCATCTACCTCAAGGTCAGTGCTCTGATGAAATCTGAGGTTGAAGCCTGCAGACCAGGCTGGAGATATGAGCAGACCCTCTTCACTTGTACTGAAAGATGGACTTGACATTAAATGAGATGTGAAAGATTTTGGATGGGAATAGTTGTGGGAGGAAGAGCAGGAGTTCAGTAGCAAATGTCTGAAATTTGAAATATCTATTAGACACCTAAGTAAAGGTGTTATTAAGCTCTTTGGTAAGAATCTGGTGCCAGGGAAAATATAAGCCACAGATAAAAATTCAGGGGCCTTCAATAAATGGTTAATATTTAAAGTCATGAGATTGGATGAAATCATTAGAAGAGTCGAGAAAGAAAAGAAAAGAGACCCCATGATCTCTTGTATTGTTGAATCACTATTTCAGGTATGTCTGGGATGAAAAAATGTTGAGGTCACTATATTGAATCTTTTGTAGGTTCTTACTGTGTCTCAGGTGTGGTTGTTAAGATTTTATTTCATGTTGAAAAGAGCTAAAGATCTGAGCCAACTCATAAAAATCAAATAAAAACAGAAATGAGTGAAGAGTAGCTTCAAGATTAAAATAAAATCCCAAATCTTCCATATGTACTACACATTGTTATTTACTCACCAACATCCATCCCACCTCAACTACTTAACCTAAACTGACCATAATAATCCCACTTCCCTGCCAATAATCATGTAACAGAAGCAGGCCCAGAACAATTTCAATAACAAGCAAAAAGAGGCCTTCCAGGGTCACCTGAAAAAAGCTTTTATTTCTTTCTTTATTTTTTTAAATGTTTTATTTATTTGACAGAGAGAGATAAAGCACACAAGCAGGGGAAGGGAGAAGCAGACTCTCCACTGAGCAGGGAGCCTGATGCAGAGCTTGATCCCAGCACCCTGGGATCATGACCTGAACTGAAGGCAGACCCTTAACTAACTGAGCCACTCAGGTGCCTGAAAATGAAGGTTTTAGATTCTTAAGAGAAGAAAGTGGGAAAGGAAGCTAAGATTTCTGTCTTTTTCACTGGGTGAGAAGAAGAAAACTCATACTGCTGCAGGTCTATACTTTATAAATATGAAACCAACCTTGGAATGAGGCTGGTACTATAGGTCACCCAGTAGACCCCTGGGACCTTGTTGACAAGGTTAAGTTGTGAAATTAACCAACACAGAAATCTGTCCTAATATTATGTGAGCTAATAAATAGCCTTCCATCTTAAGCGAATTTCAGTTGTTCACCTGTTACTTGCAGCCAAAAGTATCCTAATTAATGCATCATGTGTGTTGTATAAAATGAACTGTCTCTAGTCTCCTTAAGATGACAAATAGATATGACAGCTAAATTTGGACTAATTGCATTATTCATAAAAACTGTAATAATCTGTCTAAGAGGTAGTTAGCTCTTGTTTGACTTCAGAGCATAGTTCATGCATCATCAAGTCAGGCTGATTTCAAGAGAAAAAAAATTCCATGAAAGTTTTCTGTAGTTTACCTCTACCATATAATGACAAGGCCCAAGAAGTGAAGGACAGAGTTTGTAAATGAAATGGGCAATAAATGCTTCAGAGTGAAAAAAAAAAAAAAGTGAAAGAAAATGATTGTCAGGGTCCATTCAGAGCCCCACCAGACACCCTCTTTGCCTGGACTTCAGCTGTTTTCGGCGTCTCTGTCATTCATTTGCCTTGCGTTTCCCATGACCGTGGCCATTCTGATCACCAGTTCCTGATCATGAGTCAACAGACGCTGCATGAAGTAGCTCGGTATGTATTTTATTTCGTTCTTATAGTTGCCTCTGTTTGAGGTATAGTGAGATCCAAAGAAGCCAAGTAACTTTCTGATGTGACCCCCTGCTATGATCTGAATGCTGGTGTACCCCCTAAATTCATATGTCAAGATATGAAGCCCTCAGGATGGTATTAGGAGGTGAAGGTAAGGCCTTTGGGAGGTGATTAAGTCCTGAGGGTAGAGCCCTCAGGAATGGGATGAGAGCCTTTATGAAGGGGCTCCAGAGACATCCTTCATCCATTCTTCTGCCATAGAAGGACACAGTGAGAAGTCTGCAGTCCAGAAGAGAGCGCTCACCCAACCACCCTGGACCCCTGAACCGGACCTCCAGCCTCCAGAACTGTGAGTGGTAAATTTCTGTTGTTCATTAGCCACCCAGTTGGCAGCCCAGGGGGACTAAGGCACCCCCTTATGAATACCAGTAAGTCGGTTAGGTAGTAGGGAATCCTAGCTATTTAATCTCAAACTAGACAGTGTCCAGCACACAGGGAACTCATTACATGCCCACTGAGCAAATGACTCAGTCCTCTATTTGTGGAGTTCATAGTGCATCCCCCTGAATTCAGATCCCTGGGCACTCTGTTACCTTATCATCATCCCTAGATGACTTTTGTTAGGACCCTTGAATAAGAGAAAAATAATTCAATATTTCTCCAAATAATCTCCTTTTATACACTGATAATGTCTCTGTGCCTAACAACCCCACATACTGTCACCATGACAACACACTGTCCTTAGTCCCGTTCAGACCATTAGACATACTTTATAAATAGAATATTCAGTTTCATTCTACCCAATTTTGCCGTAACAACTTTTGTAGTAAAACCAGAGATAATAAAGAGCATATTAAGTTAAAACTCAGAATATGGTGTTTTTAGAATTTAATAGTTCATATAGTCATGTGAGATGTGTCATGAGTATTTAACATTTAAACACTATTTTGTTGCCTTAACAAGTAGCTAAGAACCTTCTATCTGGTAAGTGTAAAATTAGGTGCCAGAAACACAAAGATAAACAAGAACAGTTTTCCTTCCCTCGGGACACTGACAACACCTGATACGTTCATGTGTATGAGGCATAAATATGTAAACTTAAATTAGAGATAATATGGCCAGGTAGGGTTAGCCTCACTTCATCTAATGCAAAGACAACCTATTATCAATGTCCTCTTAAATTTGCAGTTAGTTTTCGTTCCTACTTGGAGCGTCTCAGCTTCTCGTAACAATGAAAGATTTGTAAATTGTCAGATCACAAGTTAGCCAAATTAGAGGAGAAAAGAGATAGCACATTAATTCCAACCAGTGAGTTCTCTTCTTGCTCTATTTCAAAATACGTTTGGTAATAAATAAAAATAAATAAATAAATAAAACGTTTGGTAAAGAAGCATTGCCCTTTATCTCGGACAAATAAAATGTGCTCCAGGAAATGTTCAGAAAATTTAAAAAACCCCACTTTATTTAATTGTATGTTATAAATTAGTCTTAATGATCATCTTTTAGATTTTTCTAGGGATAGGGAAAGTATTGAGAACTGACTGAGACTGGCAATAATAATGGTGATAATAAGAGTCATTATCGAACACTTAGCATGTATTAGGCATGGTGATCTGCCTATTCAGATTCATTGTTTCATTTAATCCTCCCAGTATGTAGTGAGGTATGTACCATCATCAGCTCCATTCTAGAGATGAAGGATCTAGGACTTAAAGAAACTAAGTAATTTGTTCAGTTCCTAAATGGTGAAGGTGAAGTGGAGGAAATTGTAGACCTTGTTGGTACTCATCTTCATTAGTAAAGGACCTCTTTTCATTGGTTCTCAAGTCAATTGTCACCTAGATCATTTGTAGCAGAATTTTTACTACAAGTGAATATTTTCTTTTTTTTTTTAATTTTGTTTATTTATTTGTTAGAGAGAGAGAGTGAGAAAGGCAGACAGAGTGGCAGGCAGAGGCAGAGGGAGGGAGAAGCAGGCTCCCTGCCGAGCAAGGAGCCCGATGTGGGACTCGATCCCAGGATTCTGGGATCATGACCTGAGCCGAAGGCAACTGCTTAACCAACTGAGCCACCCAGGCGTCCCACAAGTGAATATTTTCTTAAGCAAAGGCATTTCTAGGCCTTTGCCATATAGCTTGGGATATTTTTTTAAGGTTTTATTTATTTATTTGACAGGCAGACATCACAAGTAGGCAGAGAGGCAGGCAGAGAGAGAGGAAGGGAAGCAGGCTCCCTGCTGAGCACAGAGCCCGATGCCGTGCGAGGCTTGATCCTAGGACCCCAGGATCATGACCTGAGCGGAAGGCAGAGGCTTTAACCCACTGAGCCACCCAGGCGCCCCTGCCATATAGCTTGGGCTATTAACTGCTCTTTTGTTATGAGAAAAACCTACTTCCTCTGAAGGGCCTGACGCCATTCCAGGCGGCAGCCCTTTTGCTGTTTACATTAAGCTGAAGACATTCCAAAGCGGTTCTTACACATGCAAATAAAGGATGGGACAAGAACCAATAGAAATGGTTCCTATACATGCAAATAGGGAATCGGACATGAACCAATAGAGGGTGATTCTCCATATGTAAACGAGGGACCAAGTGCGAGCCAATCAGGGTTATTGCCCTATATGCTAACGAAGGATGGAAAAACAACCAGTAAGGAAAACTCCCTGTCAGCAGTTTTTCCTAACTGACCAACCCTCCTCGGACAACACAGCTTAAGTCACCTCAGACACCAATCATTTTCAAGGTTTTCAAGGTCACCCACACATGTAACTATGTACTTTTTGCATGTAAAATTGCCTATATAATCTCTGTAAAATTCCAGCGGGGGGCTCCTCCTGGACTCCGCTGCGTCGGTGTGTGGGAGGAGGCCGAGCTGCAGCCCGCCCGCCTGAATAAAGCCTTGCTTTTGCATTTCGGAACGTCTGGCTCTCAGTGGTCTTTTTGGTGGTGGTCTCATGATCTGGGCATAACACCTCTTGCTCTGTAATACCAAAATATCTCCAGCTAGACCCTGAGAACCCAGAAGAGTACCCCGGAGGTCATTGTGGTGTTGATGTTTCTATTCAGATCTCCTCCTGGAGTCCGCTCTGCACCCCTGACCCTCAGGGCCCGCTGATGTCTCCAGCCTGCGATGACTCAACAGACTTCGGTTAATCAGCCCATTAGTGCTCAGCACTGCTGTGGGCGGAAGAGAAAACATTTCTCTGCGGTGAAGTAAAAATGCACATTATACAAAAAAGCAATAGAAAGAGTTGGGCGTATAACTGCAAAAGGCACGGTTATTTCCTTCCCAACCGCGTACTATAAAACGCTCATTAAAATATTTTATTCTCATCTTTCCATGACGGACAAGTATTTAAGATTGAAAAGAGAAGAAGAACCCAGAAGTGAAAACCTGAAAATTAATGGGAAAAAAATAGGTTTCACACAGAGTCCTGAAAAAGGGTCAAGAAGAAAAATCAAGAAGAAAGAAAGAAAGGAAGGAAGGAAAGAAGCGAGGGAGGGAGCGAGGGAGATTGATTTTATTTACTGTGTCGTTACACAACAGTCAATTCTCATGTAATCGCATCTATCAATTCTCTTATTCGTGGTGTCTTGTTTGATGAAACCAAAGACATGAATGATTTATAGAAGCTCTTTACATATTTTGAAAAGCAACGCTTTGTTAGCCTTACATAATGGTTTGCTCTCCATTTCCCTGTCAATTTCTATGTCATGCCAAGTACTTGCAATACAGTCCCCAAGGGTATTCTCAGGTGAGTCTGTAAACACAAGGGTGAGTATGAGGTGACAATGGAGGGTACAAAAAGAGGTTAACAGAGAAAAACAATCAAATCTTAAACATGGTGGTAAAAGCTACATAGAAAGCTTGCCACTCTTTGAAGCCTTTTGAAATCAGAGAATTTGGAAGGGGACCAAGGAGGAGACAAAGGAAAGAAGGAAGAAGAAGAAAAAGGAAAGAGGAAGAATGTCTGACAAAATAAGTATTATTTGACCTTCAGGATGTACAAACACTATCTTATTTAAAATGTCATCAGTGAGTGGGTGGGGGATTGGTGTAACTGGGTGATGGGCATTAAGAAGGGCATGTGACGGGGTGCCTGGGTGGCTCAGTGGGTTAAGCCTCTGCCTTCGGCTCAGGTCATGATCTCACTGGGATCGAGCCCCGCATCGGGCTCTCTGCTCAGCGGGGAGCCTGCTTTCCCCTCTCTCTCTGCCTGCTGCTCTGCCTACTTGTGATCTCTCTCTCTGTCAGATAAATAAATAAAATCTTAAAAAGGGGGGGGCACCTGGGTGGCTCAGTGGGTTAAAGCCTCTGCCTTCGGCTCAGGTCATGATCCCAGGGTCCTGGGATGGAGCCCCGCATCGGGCTCTCTGCTCAGCGGGGAGCCTCTGCCTGCCTGCTTCCTTCCCTTTCTGCCTGCCTCTCTGCCTACTTGTGATCTCTATCAAATAAAAAAAAAAAAAGAAGAAGAAGGGCATGTGATGTGTTGAGCACTGCATATTATGTGCAGCATTAACACTGAATCATTAAACACTACATCAGAAACTAATGATGTACCAAATGTTGGCTATTGAATTTATTTATTTATTTTTAAAGATTTTATTTATTTATTTGACAGAGAGAGAGATCACAAGTAGGCAGAGAGGCAGGCAGAGAGAGAGAGGAGGAAGCAGGCTCCCTGCCTAGCAGAGAGTCTGATGCGGGGCTCGATCCCAGGACCCTGGGATCATGACCTGAGCCGAAGGCAGAGGCTTTAACCCACTGAGCCACCCAGGCACCCCTGGCTATTGAATTTAAATAAAATAAGTAAACTGTTATCATTGGTATAGCAAATACATTAAGAATATTGATCCCATTTTAGAGATGAGAAACCAAGGCTTAGGGTCTGGGATTTAAAGCCTTATATACCTATCGACAGGACCCACTCTGTTTTTAACTTAGTGTATGTGATGCGGTGTGGAGAAGCTTAGTAAAATTTCTGCTTATCTCCGACATTATTCATTGAATACCCAGACTGTAGAATGACATTTAGAATTGTGAGCACATTTTACCCTTGGGCTTTAATTAGTTTGATGATTTTTTTTCTACTATCTGTAAATTCAAAAGTTTATGCTTTGGATAAATCTGAAATGAGGACATGAATGTTTCCAGATATGTCTTCTCACTCCTGAAAATTTTGCTGATTTGGTCTGACGGTTTCTATAAATAACTCTATGGGATGGGTAAGTGTACCCTTAGGAGGAACAAGCCCACCAGAATGACCTGTCCATTTGTGACAACGTGGAATTCCCTTAGAGACTGAAGCTAAGCAACCATGTAAATGAGCACCCTTTTCAAGGACATGCTGCATCACCAATAGAGTTTACTTAATTTATTTTGGCAACTGCTTCTAATTATTGATAGAACACATTACATGGGTAAGAAAAATGCATAGTAATATAACACCTCTGAGCTGTTTCAGATCTAATGAGAGGTGTGTGCATGTATCTGCCGGGCATTTGTGGGTGTGTCTGTGCAAATGTGTGTGTGTGTGTGTGTGTGTGTGTGTGTGTGTGTGTGTGTGTGAGAGAGAGAGAGAGTGAGTTTAGAAGATTCATTCAGAGAAACTTGGAATTTCAGCAGTAAAGAGAGATTAAATCCCATGTCGAATGTGAAAAGACTCTTGAATTAGTAAATGCCGCCAATTTTCAGCCCTGAAAACCCAATGGCTTAAATTCGTTTTAGGTTAAATTATATACTAAAGCTAACTCCTATTTGTCCGTCCTTTGTCAAACATTCTGTTATATGTTAATCTAGCGCCCCCTTGTGTAATAAATTTTAATAACAAACTTTGGGACTTGCTTTCTAATTTTAAAGGAGTATCGTCATTGGAGAGTGGCATTATCTTATCCTCTTTGTGTGTGTGTTGATGTTGTCTTTTTGCACTTCCAAAGGCATACATAATAAAAACTATAGAAAAGAGCAAGACTGAAATTTGCAGGTTTCATGCTCTGCCTATGACGTTCAGTGAACAAAAAACACTTTAAGGAGTCAGGACACTTAAGAAAATCAGACGCCCTATCAGGAGACAAAGGAAGAATAATTTTGAAAAACAGGACAATTATTTCTCCTAGGTTCTTAGAGTTTTCAGGCAGGAAGAAAATTTAGAGACCCAGTGAGGAACAGAATGTGGTTGACACTTGTTTCTCCTGTGTAAATGCTGCTGTCACTGTGTGAGGCTGGCAGAGGCTGACGGCATTGTTAGACGACTTCATACAGAGCACGGTCTTCTGACAAATTTCGTTTTTTAAAAAATTTGTGGTACAAAGCATGGAGCATAAAGTGTACCCTCCTAACCATATTTTAAGTGTACAGTTGTGTTAAATACATGCACACTGTTGTGCAACAGATTTCTAGAACTTTCTCATCTTGCAAAAGAGCCTCCAAACCCACTGAACAACAGCTCCTCTTTTCCCCATCACTATGCAGAGAGGTACGTATGAACAGTGCCGCTCTAATCAAAGGCAAGGGGGGACGGTGGCATTCTGTGAACTGGACCCTCCTCTGGGGAGCTGCTCAGGCTGTGTCCTCTGTGAATTCTTCGACTCCTCAGAACCATGGTTTGACATCACTATTACAGATGTCGCTCCTCCCCGCCCCGAGAGTCGTGGAATGGTGCCCTCCCCCATTTACATGTTGAAGTCCTAATGCCCAGTACTTCAGCCTGTGACTTATGTGGAGATTGGGTCTTCACAGAGTTACCCAGGTTAACCTTGTGCGCTCATCCAACACAACTGGTATTCTTATAAAAAGGGGCAATTTGTGGGTGCCTGGGTGGTTCAGTTGGTTGAGCGGCTACCTTCGGCTCAGGTCATGATCCTGAAGTCCCAGAATAGAGTCCCGCATCGGGCTCCCTGCTCAGCAGGTCTGCTTCTCCCTCTGACCTTCCCCCTCTCATGCTCCCTTGCTCTCTCTCAAATAAATAAATTCTTTTTTTTAAAAAGGGGGGGCAATTTGTAAAGATGAAAGCAGAGATTGGGGTGATGCACTTATAAACCAGGGAACACCAGTGGTTGCTGGTCAACCACCAAAAGCTAGCAGAGAGACCTGGAGCAGATTTGCCCACAGGTTTCAGAAGAATGAACCCTGCTGACACCTTCATCTTGAAATTCCAGCCTCCAGAATGAATCCATGTCTGTTGTCAAAGTCACCTGTTTGGTCCTGCAGCCCTAACACACTCACGCCCCACATTTGCTGCCGGTGGCACTGTGAGTTGTTACTGTCTGAGGTAGCACCATCAATACAGGATTAAGGGCTAAACCCTTAACCCTGAGTGGCTAAAAATCCCCATGATGCAGGCAGACCAGATCTAAGCCCTCAGAGGATGTCCCAGTGATCAACCAAGAGAGTCCTTGGCTTCGCAAGGGATGGAAATCAAATGCGAGCTGGCAGGAAGTGAAAGCAGAGTTTATTGAAGACATAGAGAGAGCAGATACAGAGTGCGTGGGAGACTCAGAAAGGAAAAGGTGAATACATCTTGTCTTTGTTTGGAGCCTGGAGTTTTTTTGTTTTTGTTTTTGTTTTTAATTTATTTATTTGACAGAAAGAGAGAGATCATAAGTAGCCAGACAGGCAGGCAGAGAGAGGGGGAAGCAGGCACCCTGCCAAGCAGATCCCAGGACCCTGGGATCATGACCTGAGCCGAAGGCAGAGGCTTAACCCGCTGAGCCACCCAGGTGCCCCGAGCCTGGAGTTTTTACTGAAGACCGTGGTCCTCTCAGGCGTCCACGAGCTGTCAAACAAGGACAAGTACTCAGGGGTCTGTCCTTCATAAGTCACTTATGCCCTGGAGCCAAGGGTCTTGGCATCAAGGTATTTGGAGTCAGTGGTCTTGAAAAACGTTCATGGCCACCTCATGGCCCCCTCACCAGAACACTCCTTAGATGTCATCTACTGTGATGGAAGACTCCAAAGAAATCATTAACTTCTTGACTTTTACAAGGTGGACATACATTAAGTCATGTATAAGGTGGGGATAAAGGTCCTAGCAAGGACAGAAGCAGGAAAAGAAGCAAAGGAAAAAAAAAAAAACCAAACAGTTTTTTCTTTCATGGGGTCTCCTCAGTTTCTCTGTCTCACCTAGAAACATGACAATGCTGAAATACAATGCAATTAAATATTCTATTATAGAAAGTAATTAGCTCAGTAAAAAAGTGTTTTCAAATAACCCCTGAAAGGGAGCAGAATATGCCACCGCAAAATATGCCTCTCCGGCATGAGGATTATCTTGAGCTTCTTATTTTGAAGACAGGAGGAGCTCTGGAAACAGAGTAGAAGTCACCCTTTTGCAAGGAATATTTACATTCTAAGGAAATCTCCATTCGCAAGGGTGTTTCCCTTTCTGCACTGGGAAGAGCCTGACTTGGTTTCTTCTAAGCCTCATCAATGCCTAAGGCAAGGACTTCAATCAATTGGCAACCATACCTTGTTTACTGTGCTTTGCCTGGTAACTTCCCATAAACTATAAGATTATTTTTCCTCCCTTACACCCAGAGGCTTTGTGAATATTTATTATTATGTGGAATTGTTTAGGGTTTTTTTTTTTAAGTTTTTATTTAAATCCTAGTTAGTTAACATACACTGTAATATTAGTTTTAGGTGTACAATATAGTGATTTAACACTTCATACATCACCCAGGGCTCATCACTGCCTAGACATCAAGACATTCCCCCATAAGTATATGAGTTGCATCTTTAAAAAATAAAAGCATTTTCCCATCCAGCTATAATAACACTTTATTTTAAAACATTGTTTCAATATCTTTGGTATTATCTAATAACCACTCTACATTTAATTTTCCCTATCTGTCCCCCAAATCATACATCACTCCAAAATAGGATCCAATTTGAGCCCACATACTGCATCTGATTGCTGGTTCTTTAAATCTCTTAATCTGGCCAGTCACATTTTAATGGAACTGTCTTTCTGAAGACAATAGCTCACACTGGGAAAAATACCATGAATTCTGAATTTATCTAATTGTTTCCTTGCCATATGACTTACCTGTTCCCTATAAATTAGAGTTAGATGTAAAGGCTCAATTAGATCCAAACCTTTTTGACAATAATACATCCTAGATGGTGTTTTACTTAACACTGGATCTCATCAGAGACTCATGACATCTGGTTGTCCACCCGTGGGATGCTGAGTGAGACCACTTGGTGTGGTGGCAACGTCTTGATCCCTCCATGGCAACCAGAAACTAATCTCTGTGTTGTAACCGTGGCCCCGCACAGGTGTCCAGCTCCCCATCAGTCATTCTTCTAGTGGGATCAACACCAGTTCCTTGCTTGAGTCAATGGCTGGATTAAGTGTTGCAAAATGATGACTTCATATGTCTATCATTTCCTATATGTTCTGTTTGTCTTTCTCCTATAAAGCTGTATTTTATTATTGAGGGGTGGGGGGTGTCTCAGCTAAGAATCGAGAAGGATAGAAGGAAAATTATGTTTTCTCACCTGCAAGAGTTAAATTAATAATTGTATGAAGCGGTGACAAGATTTTTTTTTTTACTTTCCCTTTTATTAAGATCAATATGGACATATGAATTGTTATATATTCGATGTATTTTAGTTAATTACAATCATGGGGGATGGTCGTCAAAATTGTCACAAGTGTAGCCAGTGGAAGACACTTGAGGTCTTTTTGACATGACTCTCTTAATCTATGAAAATTTTCTTGCTTGTTTTGGGGGCACTAAATCTGTGTCCTTGGTTAGAGAAACCAAAATCACTGCTCTGTGGGGGCTAAATGCTAATGCAGTGACATTACATCTAGGATATTTCAGTAGAGAAAGTTAGAAAACATATACATATTTAAAGATTTTATTTATTTATTTGACAGACAGAGATCACAAGTAGGCAGAGAGGCAGGCAGAGAGGGGGAAGCAGGTTCCCTGCTGAGCAGAGAGCCCAATGTGGGGCTCGATCCCAGGACCCTGAGATCATGACCAGAGCCAAAGGCAGAGGCTTAACCCACTGAGCCATCCGGGTGCCACCATATTTAAAACATGAATTCATACTGATATTTCCAATTCAATCTTAGCACTACAGTGTTTTTACCTGATTTCTTCATCTCTTTCCCCTTATGTTTTATCCCATTACATAAAGACAATGCTTTTAAAAATAATGCCAGTGTTACTACTACGTTTTAAAAAACTTTTGTAGATTTTTTTCTTAGAAGGCATCCCAGTAAAAATGTATAGTCTTTTTCATAAGAATGTATAGGTACATTGTTTTAAAGTTACTTAAAATACACCTTTCCTCTGTGGAGTGTCCCTAGCAATCTAATATGCGATTAGTTCACTTGTTTTGTTTGGGTCTCCATTTCAGCTGCTGATATTTAAACGAAATGCTATTTTTAGTAGGTAATGAGTCAGGAATCAGATCCAGATGACAAGTCTCCATCCTGTTCCTCGTTTCTTCCCACCATAGGTGACCATTTCCAATAGTTTCTTCTTTATCCTCCCAATGTTTATCTTCGCAAGTGCGTATTTTTTCTCATCGCCCTCCTTTCCTACACAAGGGTAACATATTATTTGTTTTTCTCCTACCTTGCTTTTATTCGTAACTCTACATCCTGTGGATATCCCCACGGTGGTGTATTTCTACCTTTTCTTAACTTTTTTTGAATAGTATCACTGTATTTTAGGGAGCATGTAGCCTCATAAAGGTGGATAGAGCCAGCAAAATCAATTCTCACACACCCCTCTTGCAAAATGGCATTTGCATATTTTCTGGGTACTTCTAATCAAGCTGAACTGGCAGTAAGTGCTTTGGGAAGAAATTTTGCATCATATCCCTTTGGATGGCATTGGTGACAATAAGAATATGAGACTTTTGAGTGCTTCCAAGATCAGTTTGTGATACAGAAGTGGCATGGGTGACTATATTGTTTGCAGATTTGATAAAGTCAGCTTGGTGGCAACAGTAGCATCTGGAGTTCTGTGGGCAGCAGTCATGCTGAGGATCCCTTTGTCAGGACCCCTCTGCAGTGATGTTTGGAGCCTTGTTCGCAGAGCCCTGAGCCTATTTTCCTAGCCCACCCAACATTTCTCTGAGCTGTCTGGGATTCCTTAATAAATTCCTATTCTGCTTAATTGACTAGAGTTTGTTTTTTATGCTTACAACTAAGAACTCTGACCTAAATACTCTTTATGAAAAAGTAATGATTAAACAATATGAAATATAAAGAGTGTGGAAACAGAACGTACCATCTGCTCTTACTTCATCTGTAATAAATTATCTTTGACCCTCTCTCTCTCAGCCTGTCCTTGACATTTCTTTTACCCTCATTAGTTTTCTTAAAAAAGAGAAGAATAGAAAGAAAATGCAACCAAATTTCCAATTCCCTGTTTTGTTCCTTGTGCACTAGGATGATAATTGGAGATATTAAATTGAAGTAGTCTTCAACCCAATGCCAACATTTCTCAGTATCCATATACTTCTCTCCTTGTTCTGGAAGCAAAGATGGCTTTGGGCCTGGCTGCTTTCAAGATATGAATGATACAAAGAGTCAAATTGTTGACTTTTGGGTTCCTACAGAAATTTTTAAAGTCACCTCAATAAGGAGATGTTAATCTTCAAAACATGATTTTCAATTTCAAGAGCCAGATGTTTGAGGGTACCAAGAAATGTGCTGAGTTCCTTGTTAAAGGTCCAAAAATCTTCTCTGTGAATATCAAGGCAAACTGGGAGAACTCACACACTAATGTTAATGCCAAAACACAACATAAGAATGTCATAAGCAGAAGCTTGGGTTTTATTCCACTCTAAAGGTGATGAGGCTAAGGGGCCAAGGGCCTGGAGAAGCCTCAGGGTGATAGAGAAGGATGGGATGAGCTTTGTGGATCTTGCTGCCCAAGTACAGAAGTAGCCAACAGGAAATCAAAGAACAATGTTTATCATTGGAAGTGGCCATATGACAGACCCTTGCCTGCCCCTGATACCACGATCTTTGTCACATGTCGCTTAGCTCACCACCCAGAATATGGATAGCTGGGCAATAATGTTTTCCTGTTGTCATCACTATTAAGATGAACAGGTGGGTGTGCTCCTTGGTTATCACTGGAATCAAGCCCCTGACCATTATTATAGGCTACTGAAAAGAGGGGCTGGCTGGCTCCCAAGAGGATATCAGTGCACAGTGGCATCTGGGGCACACTTGGAGTTCTGGGGAAGGTCAGAGTTAGGAAGGAAGTGGAACTCTGGATTCTGGGAGGCTGGGAAGCCCATACCCAGCTGGTGCTTCTGATGGGCTCTGGTGTTGAAGGAACTACAGTCAGCTACATAGATTCGGGAAGAAGGAATAGGAAGAGGGGTTTTTTGAGGACTGTTGTGCAGAAAGAAGACATCACTGAACCCCTAGAGACAGATCTGGCAGATTAAAGGATAAAATGACTGGGACCAGGCTGGTAACCAGGAATTTAATTCTCTCCTCTTTCCATTGTGCTCTTTTCTAGCTGAGGTGGTCTCAGATGTTCTCCATGATTCTCTGCTTTATGCCTAACCAATCCCCTTGAGACTGGGAGCCCTTCTAACCTACTCCATGAGCCTCATAACCTTTCTTTCTCATCTCCTGATTCCTATCCCCCAGTCTGTGAGGCCCTGGCCACTTTTTAGGGATAACATACAAGCTTAAAAATAAAAATGTTTGGGAATTAATACTCTTTCCCCCTTGTATAGATTGTAAGCTCCTTTGATACAGGGAACCCACCTTCTACAAGATGCCTTGTATTGTGAACTACGCAAACAGGGCAGTCAAATGTTAACTGACTGACATCTATTTCCCTCAGTTTTGATGGGAATGTTCATGGCTCTGCCCTCCACGTCACCGGTGACAACATCAAACAGCACTAGATGTTCCAATCATGTTTGTTTTTCTTTCCCAAGAGAACTACTTTGCACTCCTCAGAGCCGTTCACCCACCGGCTTACCAAACCCCAGCCTTGTCCAATAAAGTCTTCTGGCAAATGACTGCGTAGAAACTGAAGCTAATAACCTTTAGGACAAATCAGGATTTCTGGCTTCACCTGCTGGCTTGAAGCATCTGGAGCCCTTGTTTTCTTAACTTGGTTCCACATTTAATGGCATTAAAAACATCGTATTGATCAGCAAATTAATAAGGGTTAATAAAATACTTGATGTAAACACCTAACCCAGTTCGACCCCCATGGAGCTCTCCCCATGTGAGCTCTTCTTGTTACCTATTCTTCAGAGAAATAAGTTCATTCATCATTCTCTCATGTAGCCATTTACCACACCGTATGAGAAAGCACTAAGTTGTTGAACTTTGCTTTATTTGATTTTTGTTTGTTTGTGTTGCTTGATATATTTTTAATGTATGCTCCCTCCTATTTTCCCAGCATTTTCTACTTTCTAAAGTGTTCACAAATATTAGCACAGGACAATGTATGTGCAAAGAAACTACGTTCTCTGTGCATTATTCATGGCCTTTGTTACTCAGAAAGGGCTGGCCTAGTTTCCTGTTTCCACAGGGACATTTTGCACAGCCCACATTCAATGTGACTGTTAACAGTCATGGCAGGTAATACTCTATTCAGCCCAATCTAGACAACCACACAGCCCAAAACTCAAAAAAAAAAAACAAAAACTGAAGTCCCTCCTGGGAAATTGATTTACAAGAAATTTACTGTCTGTTTGGGTATGAGGCCTCATCTGTGAGGTATCTCTAGGGACCCTGTGATGAGATTTAAGTTAATAAAACGTGTAGGGGACATTTCCCGGGATTGAACTTGCTTCTTCTCCACCCAAAGAGCTCTCCACTATGATGGGCAATGACAGTGTTAGCTTGGTCCAGTGCTTCTCAGATTTTCCTCTCTATCCAAATTACCTAGGAAGTCAGAATCTAGAGACTATCAACTCTGACTCTCATCTTTACACACAGATTATAACTCACAAGGTCAGGGCTGTGGTCTCAGGACATGGTGCCCCAGGTGACATGCTGGCAGCCAGGGGACAGAGCACAGTTAAAGAAGGGCTGCTAGAGGCCATTCACAGTCTGTTCACTCACTGAGCATTTACTGAGCATTCAGGGCAAAACAGGGTCTCATGAACAAAAATTAGGCACCCAGTGTATGAGAAAGAGAAAACACTGATGGAATAGAGAGTTTTCAAAGCATGTTCACATCCATTGTTTCCTCTCCATGCTGACTATGTGAGAGGAAGTGATTAGATGGATGTTTCCATTCCATACACAAAATAATGGAAGCAATTTCCCCCAAGTTTCTATGGCTACTAAATTATGGGCCTGGATAATATCTAGGACTTCTGAACTGCAAGGCCTGGAAGGAAGAAAACCCTACTGATAGGTACACTAATCCCCTAAAAGACAAGGGCATAAAGCCATGTTTACATGAAGGTCTGCTGCTATGTTTACCACAGGGAAACATTGGAAACAATCTAAATGTTCATAAGGAGGGATTTGTAAACAAAACAAAACAAGTATTTTGTATCCACAAGATGGAATATTCTGCAGTCTTTCAAAAGGAATAGGCAGATCTTTATTGTGGAAAAAATGTCTGTGATGCATTGTAAAGTTTTAAAAGAAATCACAGAACTCCATGTAGAGGATGGTTACTTTTATGGAAAAAAATATGCATGAATTTAAAATTCTGTGAGACTTCCTTCTACATATCTATGCAAGGAGAGAGGGAGAAAGAGAGCCATCAGAGGTGCAGATTAGGGTTATATTTTCAGCAGCCTGGTGAACACGTGCTATTGGAATAGCACTAGTCAACAGGGCCTTCACTGGACCCTTTACAGAGCAGAATGCACAAGAGATAATTTCTCTAAGTTAAGCTGTATTTGAGTTTGAGACATATTTAGCATAGAAAGATCTGCTACAATGGAGTGGTGGCCTTTGGTGGAAGGCTCCTAGAACCATAACTCTGTTCTTAACGGTAATTATACTACTACTCTATTTCATAACAGTGTAATATTAATAGATGTATCCAGAACAGTAATATAATGAAGGTATTAGTTTTGGGGGGCTTCTTTCTTTTTTTTTTTTTTAAGATTTTATTTATTTATTTATTTATTTATTTATTTATTTATTTGACAGGCAGAGATCACAAGTAGGCAGAGAGGCAGGTAGGAGAGAGAGAGAGGTGGAAGCAGGCTCCCCGCTGAGCAGAAAGCCTGATGCGGGGCTCGTTCCCAGGATCCTGGGGTCATGACCTGAGCCAAAGGCAGAGGCTTTAACCCACTGAGCCACCCGGGTGCCCCAAGGTGTTAGTTTCTAAGTGCCGAACTTTATAAAAAAGAAAACTTAATAATAAAAAAGTTGTTATACACTTTGCAAAGGGGAATGTGTTTAGCAAGAAGATCTTCTTGGGCGCCTGGGTGGCTCAGTGGGTTAAAGCCTCTGCTTTCGATTCAGGTCATGATCCCGGGGTCCTGGGATCGAGCCCCGCATTGGGCTCTCTGCTCCGTAGAGAGCCTGCTCCCTCCTCTCTCTCTCTGCCTGCCTCTCTTGCCTACTTGTGATCTCTGTCTGTCAAATAAATAAATAAAATCTTTAAAAAAAAAAAGATCTTCTCTTGGAGAAGGTGCATCTTTGAGCCTTGAAGGGCAAGAACTGGCTGGAAGAAAGGAAAAAAGTTAAAAAAATTTGAAAAATAGTCAGAAAAGTCTTTCTATTCACAACTACAGAGTGCCATAAAATGATACTTTATTAATATTTCTCAGACACTTTTCAAGAGATTGTATCATCACTCTACTTCTACTTTCAGCCAGTCATGGTGTGCCTTTCTTGGGCAGATCCGAGGGAGACAAAGATGATAAGACAGGGCCTCTGCCTTAGACAGTCAACAATCTAACCCTTAATTTTTCAATCTGCAATAAATTCTGTTCAAAGTAAAGTAAGCATCGGCAGAACCAACGATGGGTGACAGGTTCTTAGGTGAAGAGGCTCCTGTCTTTAGTGGCTGATTTATTATTTTTAACAAGATGAAATGCTTTTTGTGCTTGTCAATTCTGAACTGTATTTTTTATACAAATGATTACTTCTTCTTCTTCTTCTTTTTTTTTTTACTCTATTCCTGAAGACAAAGCCTAAAGAGAAATAACACTTACTTTTCTTTAGAGTGGCTTGTAACATTTGTAGGTCATTGACCTCCATCTCTGCCCCCGGAAGCATCTGCTGATGATAGGGAACTCTCCTTGGAATGGACACATGCACAAGCCCCCGAAATATTGCAGATAGTTTCAGGAGCTCAAGAACAACCAAATTCATCCATGGACACCACATAATCCACTCTGTTCCACAAATGTATTCTTTTCAAATACAATTCTGACACTATGTATTCAGCAAATATTTTTAGAGCACCTGTACTATCAGAAAGTACTGTTAGATGTAGGGGAGCAATCTGTTGCAACAAGCTCTCCAGGTGATTCTGATGCATGCTGGAATTTGAGCCTAAACAAAATACGCCTTATGCAGGCCCGGCCTCCTGGAGGTTTGATCTGGTCTGGTGTGGGGGTTCACCCATTGGGGTTCCTAAAAGATTTCCAGGAAATCTTCAGATGCAAACATAGTTGAGACTTATTGGCTTAAACACTGGAAATATGCTTTCTGGTTCCTGATAAACATCCGTAACCCCCAAAGGAAGAAAAATCTGTTGTCTGCACCTGTGTATCTATGGCTCCCAGCATGCACTGTGGCACTAGGCCAGGAGCTTTAAAGGACAGGGCACCCCTGCTTCCATCACCAGCTTTCTTTGGAGGCTATGTCCCAATGCCCCAACCTTCCCCCAACTGATTTACTGCTCAAGAGCAGGAGCTCCAAATCCTACTTTCTAGTTAATTAATAAACATTAAGTTCTCTTTCAGGTTTTTTTTTTTTTTTTTTTAGTGAAAAAGGTAATATATAATCTCTGAATTGTCTGTATGGAAACTAGGAGTTAGGAAATCCCTCTGGGGGGTGGAGGCTCTGAACTTCCAATTGCTGTCCCTAGCAACAAATAGATCAATTTTTGTTACTGATCAGCCTCTCTGCTAACACTTTCTGTTAAGACATCTATTTCACAATAAATGGAGAAATCTTTGCTTTGAAGAGATTGTAGGCTTTTGATTCACATGAGAAGCAATTTTTGCAAGTCACTGCCCTCTGGAATTTCTGTATGGGGGTCACAATAGTCAGAAAAAAGACACTGCCCTTCCTAATAGAGTGGGTTTTGTTTTAAAAATATATAAAATATATATATAAAAGAATAATAGCCACCATTTTATTGAGCATTTAATACAGATAGTCACTATATTGGATATATTGGACGCATTTTTTAATATATTCGTCACAAGAATCGTTCAAAGTTATTATTATCCCCATGTTGTACATGTTGTTCAAAGTCAAACACTCAGTATTTAAACCCTGACCTTCCTGATTCCAGAATCTATGGACTTCTTACCACACCGCACAGTCTTCTATCCTGTGTGATGTTCAACAGAGTGCTAACAGTCACATGCTCCATAAGTGACCCTGGGGGAAGACTCGTACGACAGAACTCCAAAATCCCCTTGCAACGGCACCTTTCAACTGTTTGAAAAGCTAGTTACACACTCCCAGCATCCCCCAGCTCTAGCTGCTGTGAGAACTGCCTCTGTTTTTAAGTTGGGAAAACACTCTTATTCGGTCTTAGACTTACCTTGGTGTTTGTATGAGAGCCTATAGAATGGATGGACCCACACGGCCATCTATGCCTGCACTGAAGTCACAGAATAATGTACTGCTCTAAGAATTCTCTTTCTTTGTGTCAAAGAAAAGTTAACCACATTGCTTAAAAATCTATTCATTGAAGGCCTGATGAATGTGATATGTCTTTATATTAATGAGATTAAAGAAATATTTGCCAAATCTTCACTTGGCTCAGTTCCATAATCCTGACATGAGAATCCTGACATGTGGGAAGAATTTTAGGTGAAACAGAATCTTGGCACACACTTGCTGTTTAACAACCCCATAATTCTTCCAAGTGTTACAAAACCTAATGACTTCCTGGCTTACAACCAAATAGTCATACTGTGTTCTCTAGGTAAAAGCAATAGATGAAAGTCTTTCCTTAATAGAATGTCACATCTATCCATCTATCCTCTGGAAAGCTTGAAGGACCGCTTGTCAAACCCAAAAGGAGGACAGTAGAAGTGCATTGGTTTCACAGGTTAATTACTTGTTCAAGTTCACATGCGGTAGACACACAGTTATATAGTTCTGCACCATATCATAAGCGTGTTTTATCCCCTTATGTTGCAAATTTGATTTATGAGTGATAATTTTTAACCTTCAGCTTTATCATGTTGGATTACACAGGTGCCTTTTATCAGAAGAGAAAATAGAAAATAACAAAGTGATCATCTTAGGGAGAAGGGAGGGTTCAAGTAAAAAATAATAAAAATAACTTTGGCCTGCATTGCTTTTTTTCTCACCATGACCCTGGCCTCTAAATGCTCATGTCTCATGCTGGCATGGAAATGCCAAATGTTTAAGAAAGAGATGATGTTATGCTTGTTAGGAATATTGCTTTCTTCGTCCATAAATGAATGTTGGTTTATTACGTCAACATTCATTTTCAGAAAATTAGAGTTGTTAATCCATAAAATACTTATTCAGTCAGGAACCGAGGTTCTTGATACAGGGGCACCTGGGTGGTTCAGTCGGTTAAGCATCTGCCTTCAGCTCAGGTTATGAACCCAGGGTCCCAGGATTGAGCCCTGGATTGGGCTCCCTGCTCGGCAGGAAGCCTGCTTTCCCCTCTCTCTCTGCCTGCCACTCACCCTGCCTGTGCTCTCTCTCTCTCTCTGTCAAAGAAATAAATAAAATCTTAAAAACAGGCGAGGATTCGGAGAAAGGGGAACCCCCCTACACTGTTGGTGGGAATGCAAGCTGGTGCAACCACTCTGGAAAACAGCATGGAGGTTCCTCAAAAAATTGAAAATAGTACTACCTTATGACTCAGCAATTGCACTACTGAGTATTTACCCTAAAGATACAAATGTAGCGATCCAAAGGGGCACGTGCACCTGAATGTTTATAGCAGCAATGTCCACAATAGCCAACTTATGGAAAGAACTTAGATGTCCATCAACAGATGAATGGATAAAGAAGAGGTGGTATATATATACAATGGAATACTATGCAGCCATCAAAAGAAATGAAATCTTGCCATTTGCGATGACATGGATGGAACTAGAGGGTATGATGCTTAGCGAAATAAGTCAGTCAGAGAAAGACAACTATCATATGATCTCCCTGATATGAGGAAGTGGAGATGCAATGAGGGTGGGGGTTAAGGGAGTAGGAAAAGAAAAAATGAAACAAGATGGGATCGGGAGGGAGACAAACCAAAAGAGACTCTTAATGTCATAAAACAAACTGAGGGGGGCAGGGGGTAGGTGTTTTGGGAGAGGGTGGTGGGGTTACATTGTATGTTTAAATAAAAATTTAAAAAATAAAAAAAAATAAAAAAATATTAAAAACAACAACAACAAAGTTCTCAGTACAAGTAAAAAGAGAAATGCCTACACTCAGTTATAGCAAATGCCACCATCACTCATTTACATATTATATAGAGAGAATCAGATGTTGAAATAACTTTTAAATTCTCACAGTATTTTTAATAGCAGAGAAGAGTGATACTACCTAAATATTCATCATTCAAATTATTTGTGGTATTTGATAGGTATTATTTGATACAATACTGCTATCTCTTAAGAAACATTCTTCAAAGAATTTTTAATGATATAGGAAACGTTCAGAAAATAATTCCAAGAGAAAAAAAAGCAAGGTAAGAGATTGTTCCCAAAGAGCAAAATTGTTCCCCCAAAACAAAAATATGTAAATATACAAAATATTACAAAGCAACATACCAGAATATTAGTACTATTTACATATAAGAGATAGAGTTGTGGGTAATGTTCATTTCCTTCTTTGTTTTTTCAATATTGTAGCTATTTTACAATAAGCACATATCCATTTTTTAATAAGTAGAGTTATTATTTTGGTCCCTCAGCAGGAAGAAAATTAAAATCCTGAGGAATCTCAGAAATTATCCAATGAAATCATCCAACTAAGAGTTAACTAACTGAAATAATAAATATCCCCAGTCAGTCTCATTAAAGATATTCATGTTTAGATATGAAAGTTTTATGAAGGTATGTCTGTTTCATAGAAATCACAGGTGCCTAACACCTTCCTTAGGAGTTTAGTCTTACAGGATATTGGTTTGTCAATATCCACTGTTTTGATGCTGGAAAGGGGAGAAGGTGCTGGCATGGGGTTTCTTGTCCGTAAGTGTTTACTAGATAAAGGAAGGAATAAGAATGATCACTTAGGTCACCCTTTGCCCACTTTCTTTTATCACTGCAGTCTTTGATTATTTTTTTTTAAGGCTTACTTATTTATTTGAGAGAGAGGAAACACACATATAGGCAGGAATTGGGGCAGGGGGAAGGGCAGAGGGAGGGAGAGAATCCTCAGGCAGACTCCCTGCTCAGTGTGGAGCCCAGCAATGACCCAGGGCTCCATCCCAGGACCCTGAGATCATGACCTGTGCCAAAACCGAGAGCTGGCCACCTAGCCGACCTAGCCACCCTGGCACCCCAGATTCTTTTTTTTTAACCAGCGGTCAAGTATATTAATGAGCATTTCTCCTATAGATATTTTAATCATAGTTTTCTCTAAGTCTTCTTTAGAAGGATTAGCTTTAGTATGCTTATAACAACAATATGAATTCAACTAATACTAAAACGACATGTGTCTTAATGAGGGTGCGACTTCTTTCTGTCAATATTGAAAAGAAAGCCTCAGATCTTGAACTCGGATACAATTGTCTCAAAGTCTTGAAAACAGTAGAAGCTCCTCCCAGTAGCACAAACCCTCTTGGGTGTTCACTTGTACTACTTTGGCAACCACGTCCATGAACATTACACAGTAAGCAGTACTCATAGCCCTGCTGCCGACTGCCTTGTTGGCAAAACAATTTGTAATTCTGGAGGTACCATGCCCAGAAGAAGCTAGACCTTAGTGGGAATGGAAAGCAATGGGAATTCCTAAATCTGAGAAAAGAGATTAGATCCATCTTATTGAGAAACCACTTTATCAAACAGGAATTTTTTTTTTAAGATTTTATTTCTTTATTTGACAAAGCAAGCACAGCGGGAGGAGCCATAGAAGGAGAGGGAGAAGCAGTCTCCCTGCCGAGCAGAGAGTCCCTTGTGGGGCTCGATCCCAGGACCCTGGGATCAAGATCTGATCCAAAGGCAGATGCTTAACCATCTGAGCCACCCAGGTGCTCCCAAAAGTTGTATTTTTTTTAATGTTTGGGTCTCTCTGGTTATTCATAACTCTTACAAACAATTTAGGGTCTTGTTTTCCCAACAGATACAAATAAATCAGCCTGTGACATTTTAAGAAAGAGTGTATCAAAACATTTAACATTTACAACTTAATTGTTTTAGTGTGTGTGTTTTCATGCTTTGAGACTATAAAGAATTTGACAACACATAAAATATAATAGTCAAAAATAAATTTAAAAGTAGGACCAGATAAAATGAAAGTAAAGTGCAAACACACATTATTCCCATGCCCCTACATAATCGATATGGGAAATGACAAACACAAATTTGACTTTGAGCTTCCTGGAAAACACAGCCTATGAGAAAAGTCAGTTGTGTAGAATTTATTACCCAAAAAAAGTTAACTTAAGAGTTTCTAAGGCTGGGACGCCTGGGTGGCTCAGTTGGTTAAGCAGCTGCCTTCGGCTCAGGTCATGATCCCAGTGTCCTGGGGTCAAGTCCCACATCGGGCTCCTTGCTCGGCAGGGAGCCTGCTTCTCCCTCTGCCTCTGCCTGCCACTCTGTCTGCCTGTGCTTGTTCCTGCTCTCTCTCTCTCTCTCTGGCAAATAAATAAATAAAATCTTTAAAAAAAAAAAAAAGAGTTTCTAAGGCCAACCAAAGACTTTATAGCACACAGTTCTGAAAGAAATTACCCAGTGAACTGCATGTAGGGAACACTAAAATATATAGAGATATAGTACATAATAACCTGAGTCATATCCTTGTAGCAAATATAGATATCAATTTCATAAGGCTGCTTGTTGTTGTGTCTTCCCCCCAAAATCAATTTCATGATAGTAAAAAGCAACTCAAGGAGACCAGTTTCCTGTGAATCATAGTGATGCCCAAGGATGTTGCTTTCTTAGACTTTAGTTCAAACCCTGAATAAAATCTGCATTAAAAAATAATCAGAACTGATGGATTACTTTACCTTAGATCATTCTCTCTCAATAGGTACAGATATAAAGTTACATTAATTGATGGAGGTCCCAGCCGAATACTTGAAGGTCAACCAGATAGTTGGTGTTGCTATTCTTTAATAAAATCCAGGGTTAAACCAATCTATCCTGATGAGCCATTCTACCATGGCTACATGCAAAGTTAGAAGGTTGTTCAAGCAATAATTTGGGGGCTACCTTTGAACCAAATTGTTTAAAATACAGTTTTAAACATAAGGAATAACATGGAGGACATTAGGAGAAGGAAGGGGAAAATGAAGGTGGGGGAGGAAATCAGAGGGGGAGATGACCCATGACAGACTATGGACTCTGGAAAACAAACTGAGGGTTTTAGAAGGGAGGGGGTGGGGGAGATAGGTGAGCCTGGTGATGGGTATTCAGGAGGGCACGTATTGCATGGACCACTGGTTGTACTACGCAAACAATGAATCATGGAACACTACATCAAAAAACTAATGATGTACTGTACAATGACTAACATAACATAATAAAAAAATTAAAAAATAAAACAAGATACAGGTTTTAACCCACTGAGCCACCCAGGTGCCCCAAAAACAAGATACAGGTTTAAGGGTGTCAACTTACAACACTTGGCAATGGTAAAAGGTAAACCTGTAACCAAATGGAACAAAAATATTCTAAAATTATCCAGTGAATTATAGCATTTGGACTAAAAATAAGTTTGCTTAAAGTTAGCTTCCATGGGTGACAATAGGCTTTGGCTAAGCTGACCAGTATCTCTGAGTTTATTCCCATTTGGAAAAACGGGAATATATAACTAAAGATCAAAGATCAAATGACATAACTAACTTGAAAGGACATTGTACATTGTAAAATACCAAGCAAATGTCTAAGATTATTGTGATATCTGTTAACGTTTTATTAAGGACCATAAGAACTTTGTTTAGACTAAATGTTCCAATTATAACCTTACGAATTTTCCCTAAAATTCTTTACCTATTCAGTTTAACAAATATTTATGAGTACTTACCAAATGCTGTTGGTGGGACAAAATGAAAACGTGGCCCCTTAATACACAGGGATTAGAAGGCAACCTCTAGAACAGTGTGCTATTAAATGATGCAGCCAGTGTCTCTGCCAAGAACTTCTCTGCTTGTTGAGATCTGTCAGAGCTGAGAGCAGCATCAAAGGCCTGGGAGGCCTCTCAAAGCAACAAGACACCATAGAGTGTTTCTCCTTCTCTTCTTAATCAAGCCCTCCCTGATCTTGTCATACAGTTTTCATTAATACATACCTAATAACTGATAAAATGTTCAAAGAAGAATTTTTTTAAATGGCACCAGGGTTGAGAGCTGTATTCCAGTTTCCATATGAGATTAAATTTTATTGCCTGAGGCTCAGATCTTAAAAGATAATGAAGTTTGATGAGTTCAGATGTTATATGCTAGCCAAGAATGATCTTTTCGAGTGTTTTCCAAAAGCAACCATGCACAGCATAGATTGTTTCAGGCATCTCTTAGTTCCTCTGCTGTCCCTAGCAGAACACTGGCCTCTACAATCCTGCTGATGCAAAGGCCACTTGAAACCAGTTATTCACAGCATAAACTATTTAATGCTTACTTATGTGTTCCACAACCATCCTATAATTTGTTAATGTCAAATAAAGTAAGTTGGAGTGTGTCATGGCCTTACTACAAAAGAAGATTCTTACATTGTTCTTTCTGCAACCAACTCTTTCCTAAACAGCACAGAGAGAACAAAACCCCTAACTCACGTAGGCAAAGACCAAGTGATAATTATAATGAATGTTTATATCCACTTCATCACAATAGTGTGTCAAGCTATTGATAATTAAAAACAAAAAGTGATGTTCAGTAGGATCCTTTGAAAAATCCAACTAGTACAACTAAATATACAGGTCTTAGATCAGTACGTATAATAAATACATACGTAAAAATTTTTGTTTATTTCCCACTTAATGTTTGAAGTGATTTTCTGGGCTTGTTCACAGTTGGATAGAAGGGAGAAAAAAGGAGCTGGCCAAATGTGTCAACACCACAAATGATAAGGTATTTATGAGAATGTTTAATTGAGTTAAGATAATTTAAGGCATGAGACTTTAGTAGCATCATCTAATTGTATTCACTTGTGTTTGATATGTCAATTATATATGAACTTTTTTAAAGATTTTACTTATTTATTTGATAGACAGAGATCACAAGTAAGCAGAGAGGCAGGCAGAGAGAAAGAGGGAAGCAGGCTCCCTGCTGAGCAGACAGCCGATGTGGGGCTCGATCCCAGGACCCTGAGACCATGACCTGAGCCGAAGGCAGAGGCTTAACCCACTGAGCCACCCAGGTGCTCCTCAAGTATATAGTTATTTATGAGAAAATAAACACCAGTTAATGAATGTAATTTCTCAAAGAAAATTATTTTTAACTACTATAAAGCAAAAACATAAAGTAGAGAAAAATATATACATTTGCAACACATTTGAGCAACAAAAGACCGATAGTCTTAATATAAAAGGAGCTTTTAAAAATCATTAAAGAGAAAAAAAGAGAGAGAGAGAGAGAGAGACACCTGGGTGGCTCAGACAGTTAAGCTCTTGATTTCCGCTCAGGTCAGGGTCGTGAGATCCAGCCCTCTGCACTGGGCTCCACACTGAGCATGGAGCCTGCTTAAGATTCTCTCTCTCTCACCCTTTCCCTCTGCCCCTCCAACCATCCCCAACCCCCCCGCTCACATGTTTGCATGCTCTGTCTCTAAAAAGAGGGAGAAAAGAGAATAAAAGATGGACAAAGAACTTGATGAATTTAAAGAATAAATATTAAATACATATGGCAATTGAATAAATTGTGGGTAATGAGAGCCAAGTTTCTTGCTGTTCAAAAAGGGAGTTACAAATAAGGAAAAACAGAAGGTTTGACTGAATTCTTGAAATCAGTGGGATTAGATTGGAGCATCAGTATAATCCTGTATATTTAATTGATAAATACTTGTGATTTTTATAATATTTTCAGATGGACAGATACAGGAATAAGTTGTGTGTATTTGTATGTGTGTGCGTGAGTGTGTATGTGCATGTGTGTACATACGCTTATGTCTTAGCTCAATGAGGTGAAAGAGCCCAGAGGGACAATGATTTCTCAGTACCAATGGGCACTCCTAGCACACATCTTGGTTTTCACAGACCATTCTAAAATAAAAGGACCCAGGGCTCCTTGGACAAATGACTAGCAGGATAATAGCAGGAAAACACAAAATGAAGTACAAGATGAACCTGGAATATCTTGTGGTTCCAGGAAGGAAATGCTCAATAAATGTGGGATCCATGGAAACAAAGGTACAAGAGTTAGCTTAAAACACTGGCTAAATCTGGGGTAATCTGAGCAACAAAATAAATAATAATAATGTCTTAGCTCAGGCAGCTATAACAAAATACCATGAGTGGCTTAAACAATAGACATTTATTTCTCACAGTTCTGAAGTCCAACATCAAGCAAGGTAGTTTCCATTCTGAGGCTTTTCTTGGCTTGTGGTTGTTGTTATCATCTCAGTGTGGTATCACATGACCTCTTTGAGCATGTGTGCGGAGAGAGCAAGCTTTCCAGTTTCTCTTCTTATAAGGGCAATAATCCCCTTATGAGGGCCCCACCCTCATGACCTCATCTAAACCTAGTTACTCCCCAAAGTCTCCTATCTACAAATGCCATCCTACTGGAGATTAGGGCTTCAAAATATGAATTTTGGGGGAACTGCAAACATTAAATCTATAATGGGTAATGGACTATAACCCATAAAGTAAGAATCCACCAGTCCATGGTGACATAAATAATTGAGTAACTAAACAAGTGGGAGAGAAATATAAGTTCTTCCTTAGAATAGAATTCTAAGTAATATATGTTAAAAAATGGGAAATAAAGAATTACCATTTGGCAAATATCACAGTAATAATTATTTAACTCAAGAATCACCAATGGATACTAAACTTTAATGGGTCAAAGTATAAGAAACAGGATGGTAGTCAAGTTTCACCCCCTAAGATTCTTACTAATTATAAAGTGAAGAACAGCAGCTTCACAGTGGAGAAAATTGACAGATGCTACTTTAGCCAAGTGGTTCAAGTCAACATCAGTAGTACTCTTATTGATAATTGACACCACGTGTTTTCTACTATGATATATTGGGGAGCATACATCATTGCTTTTGTATTATTCTTACAAAAATGCAAAACTTGAATTGAATCAGAGGAAACCTCAGGAAATCTAAAATGAGAGACCCTAAAAGTCTAAAGTTCACGAATGACAAAAACTAAAGAACTATACCAAGTTAAGAGAGATGAAAGAGAAAAATTCATGCAATCTGGGATCCTAGATTCATTCTGAGTTAAGGGTAGCATTCATATACTATACTTCTGGGTCCCACATAACAAAGAGCATAGAAGCAAGCAATGTTTTTTAGTAAATACTTACTGATTATTTACCATGGAATCTAGATGACTAGAGTCCTCTGCCTTCGTCATCTCCTCTTTCTCTGAGTAGAAATACGTGCTCTGAACCATCCGTAGAGTATAGGTGTAAAAAGTGGACAGTTGCCTTGAAACTGCTAGACTCTGTCAAGCGAAAATGTGTCATGACCTCAGAGGTGACTCTGACTCATTTGTTCTTGACTCTGGAGAACTAGAAAACTAGGCATCCTTGCTTATTTGTCCTTAGTCCACATCTTAGGATGTCCACTGTTCTTTGAAAGGAAGATAATATACAAAACAACCTTCAAAAGCCACAGGAGCCATAAGAACAAAGGGAAAAGCCCTTAAGTCCAGCTTGACAAGAAATTGTTTATTAAAGGAACTTACAGACAGAAGCTTGTCTTGGGTGGCCACAAGATGAGTAGATTTCCACAACCCCATCTCCTGGAAGATCTGCTGGGAGACCACCCAAGAGGAAATATTTGAGAATCATAGTCTTACCTCCAGAGTAGATCAAAGACACTGTGCTCCCAAGGTGTTCTTTTTTTTTTTTTTTTTAAGATTTTATCTATTCATTTAACAGAGAGAGGTCACAAGTAGGCAGAGAGGCAGGCAGAGAGAGAGGGAGGGAAGCAGGCTCCCCGCTGAGAAGAGAGCCCAATGTGGGGCTCGATCCCAGGACCCTGGGATCATGACCCGAGCTGAAGGCAGAGGCTTTAACCCACTGAGCCACCCAGGCACCCCTCCCAAGGTGTTTTTAAGGGTATGACTAAACCAAAAGAAGTAATGGGGTGGGGGCTGTGCTCAGGAAGACTTTAGGTCCCAAAGTGGTGATGGTGCATTTGTCCAAGATGGCCTTAGTCTGGTTGACATGTCTGTCCAGAGAGTGGATAACTTTTCTATTTCCCTTTTGGAAATGTCATTGGAAAGATCAAAAATGAAAATTTCCACTGTAATTTTCCTGAGTGCTCTCAAAAAACCACCTACAGACCTCCATTTTTCAAGATTGGTAGCGTAGGTTACTGAAATTATCTCTCTTAATGAAAACAACTAAAAATACTGGGCAAAACTCACTTCGAAAAAGTGATGACCTAACATGACAGTAAAGAACTGTGAGGGTAAAATTCAAAAAGAAAATGGGAACCTCAAGAAGTAAGCTAGAGCAGAAGCTGCTTTTGTTCTGGGGCCTTTGGCAATTCTGATAAATTTTAACTTTTGTTTTGACAGCCTCCTCTTCAATTCTGAACTTATATATGTCCCGAGTTTTGATTTATGTCTACTTCAGTCTATGGGGCTGTCACTAAGATACTTTTAACTTTAATCCCAAAGGGAGAGGAGAGAGAATATGAGGCACAGAGTATGAGATATGAATACATAAAAATGTCTATGAATTTTTAACAATTGATAATACTAATCCACAGATTCAAGAAGCCTAGCAGATCCAGGGAGGATATAGAAATCCACAGCTAGATATAGCACACTGACATTACAGAAAGCCAAAGTCAAAAAGAAGAATCTTAAAAATGACTAGACAAATACCTACCTTCCTCAAGAAATATCTTAATGGAAATTTACACTAGTTAGTTTCCAGTGCTTTAGCCCAGATATTTTATTAAAAACAAAAGAAAGCAAAACAAACAGAAATCTTGCCATCTCGTAAATTAACACACTTTTGGTTTCCTTTAACAATTACAAGAAATCGATATCCAGTGACAATTAATATGCAGACACCCTAAAATTCTTCAGCAAAAAATAAAATTTTGCTTTTAATTTTTGCTCAATTTCTAGAGAAGTTAGACTTTGAGGTTATTCATCATTTGATAGAACAAATAACAAGAAAGCAAATATTAAAACATAAAATAAAAACTTGGTTTGACTCTCTGGATTTGGCTAGAGAACATGATGAATTTTTCTGGAGATTCTTTGTCAATTTTTTGAGTGTGTGTTTCACTACTCATCAGGTTTAGTGTATGGAAGAAGCTGAAAATCCCTTTAATCCTTTAAAAGCTATAGGGTGACTGCCTCACTTACAAGAATGAAGAAGTCTTATCGGTGGAAGACAGATGGCACATGGAAGCAGGAATAACAGTAGAAGAATCCAAAAAAATGTGATTCTGGTCTCAGTTTAGATTCGTTTTGTTGCGTGGTTTGGACAAGCAACTTTATCTCAGGGGTCACAGTTATTTTATATGTTCTGGACTACACTTTTCTCGGAGTAAATCGGTATCCCAATAATGGGATCTAGTTCTCTGGCTCCAGTCTGTACCTTCAGCGCAGGACAGTAAGTCCCCAAACTCCTTCTAGATGTCTCCCAGAGTTGGCTCATGTGCCCCTGAATCTACTGATTTTAGTTCTCTGTGATTTCTTTCTTCTTTTCTCCCTATTTTAGACTCTCTTTAGTGTGTAGCTGCAGCCCTCAAAATGGAACTTAAATATCTTCCCTTGACTCCAAGGCTGTAGTTCAGGGTCCCATTGGACACTGTGATATCTTTGGAGACCCCAAAGGAACAAAGTGGGTAGAGCTCCTGAGCTCCCTCATTTGCGTTATCCCCTGTCATCTGGTGTGATGCTGCCTTGAGCTCCCTCTGTTCCTAGAGAGATCAATAATGTTACACTTTGACATTTTGTTTCCTATAGCCTCCCAACTGCCAGGAGCACTGCTTCAGGTCTGGCTGGGCGAAGAGAGAGAGGAAGGCAGAGAGAGAGGAGATTATAAACATGTAGTCATGAAGCAACATGAAGCAACATGAGTCAGATTTTCCAAGTAAACCTGTTTTGGTGGCCACCCACTTTGCTTGGACTTCCAGTGTGCCTCAAAGGGTTAGGAGAGTCATCATCCAGAGATATGACAGGGTAGATTACCCAGGAATCATCCAATGTAAACTTCTCCATAAACCCAAAGTGTTCCAGGAGCGAGCCCATCTTTGCTGCATTGGACTTAAAGAGTCTGGGCAATGTACCTTAAAATCATTCCCCTAGACATTCAGTTCTTTGGATTTTGTGTATTTTCCAGTCTTCTATAAAAGTTCTAGGAAGCCCAGGCTTCATCTGAATGGAGTCTTATTTGTTAGCTGGCTAAGGAAAAGTTCATGTAGAAATGGGTCATAGTTTGGAGCTTTAGAGGAAAAAGGAGAGAGTATGAGTGATGTCATTTTTTGATTCGTCTCATCATGCAATTTGCTTATTCACCTTCCTTCATTATTGTAAAAGCATTCATTGAGGAGAGTAAAGGGTTGAATTGTATTCCCCACAAAAGATACATTGCAGTCCCAGTCTCTAGCATCCCAGAATGTGGCCCTATTTGGAAATAGTGTCATTGCAGTTGTAATTCGTGAAGATGAGCTCATCCTGGAGTAGGATGGGCCCTGTGCTCTTATAAAAAGATGGGCGTGTGAAAACACACTGACACAGGGAGAATGCCAGGTCAAGATGGAGGAGGAGCATGACACATCTACAAAACAAGGAATGGCAAAGATTGCTGAAATACCACCGGAATCTAGGAAGAGGCAAGGAAGACCTCCCTTATTGGTTTCAGGAGGAGTATGATTCTGCGACACCTGGATGGCAGACTGCTAGCCTCCAGAATTTTAAGACAATGGATTTATGCTATCTTAAGGTATCCAGTTTGTCGTATTTTGTTATCATAGCCCTAAGAAACTAAGACGAGGGCCCATGTGCCAAATCTCATCCTCGTGGCTTTGGATCAAAGTCAAATAAGATGTGGTCCCATCCTCAGGGAAATACCAGATAGAATTTTTAAAAAGAGACAGAGAAAGAGATTGGTTAAGGGGTTTGTATTGTTAGCAAAAGGGCTTTAACAACATTACATATAGAGTACATATGATATATATGTATTATATGTATACTCTAAAATAAATAAAAAAGTTGGGCTGGGAAAAGTAGGGCTCTGGTGGGATGATGTAGGTAAGAGGGCCTTTGTCTTCTCCCTTCAGAAGTCCTGATATGACAACCTCTGAGACTGAAAAGATGGTTTGTGTTTATAGCAAGAAGGAAGCAGGGATCACCAGAGGTCAGGATGTTTTCCAAGAATAGCACCTGTCAGGGTCGATTCATTACTTTGACAGGGAAGTAAGACTAGTAGATGACAAAAGGTAGCAGAGAAAGATTAGCAAGAATTCGTGGACACACCTGGTAGCTTTCCTTATGGCGCCCTTATGGACAATGGTCGAGCGAGCTGAGTGAACAGCTACATATATATGGATGATTAATAAATGGAGCTATGCTCATTTGAGCTGAGGTTTCCGGTAGAATGCCAAGGAACTCTTACATAAGTGCTGCCTTGTTCAACATTTTTATCAGTAGCTGGAAAAGCCAAGCATTATCCATTTTGTCTTTGATGAGACAGACTGACTCTGTCTAGCCTAGAGGTATGCGCTTGTTTCTGGATGGAGCCACATACTTAAGGAGGGCAGAGGAAGGTCAGAAGATGTTTTCAAGAGAGTGACTGGGTGGTAACCTGAAGGAGAATAGTAGTCACATAATAGAAAAATCCAAGTTAGGTATCTGGAATATTCTGGCTAACCAACAGAGGACCCAAGAAAGACACGGCAGTCAAGAGATAGTATGTTTTACTTGGTTTGAAGGGTTGTGGTCCATGGATCAATTAGGAAGACAATCTCAGCTTGATAGAAGAAGAGGAACTTTCAAGATGTTAGAGTACGAAAACATGCTGACCATGAAATTTGAAAGAAAGCAAATCTCCATGGATTAACCTACAAATTTAGTAAAAATTCTGGCAGGATCTTTTTCTAGGAATCTAACAACTTATTCTAAATATATAGGAGAATAGAGGCCTAGAGGTAGCTGAATTGGCTTTGAAAACGAAGAACAAAAATGTTATTCTTGGCCAAAGACTGGGAAGATACACCACAAACCCATGATAATAAAACAGTGTGGGCCTGGTGCTGCCACAGGGAAGTCAACCCATACAACAGAAGAAAGAACTCAGTGACAGACTCATGCTTATAGGGGAACCTGGCATGTGATGAACATACTGCTCCATGACGAACAAATGGCCCGCTCGGCGGATGTTGTGGGAACTGGAGGACTACATGGGGAAATAGAGTTGGAGGACTTACAAGGTGTATGAAACTCTGAAGCAAACAGAAAAAAGTATAGAAATCCGTATTTATGATTGGGAGCAGGAGGGACTGAAATGAAACTGACAGAACACAAATCATAAGAGGGAAATAGTCAATTATCTATTTCAAAATGAAAGATTTTGAGTGATAACATATACAAAGTTATCATATTAAATACTGACAGATTGGAAAGTTATTTGCAACACGAACACCATAAGAGGTTGAAGCCTCACTATACAAAATACCACAAGTAAATATCTAGGATATACAGACAAATTCACAAGTGGAAATAAGAAGCCTCATTAGAAAATGGTGCTATCCAAACGGACCACAGAGTCCTTGGTTTCCTCATTCTCTCATTCAATAGGTATTTATTTATTTTTATTTTTTTAAAAGATTTTATTTATTTATTTGACAGACAGAAATTACAAGTAGGCAGAGAGGCAGGCAGAGAGAGAGGAAGGGAAGCAGGCTCCCTGCTGAGAAGACAGCCCTATGTGGGGCTTGATCCCAGGACCCCGGGATCATGACCTGAGCCAAAGGCAGAGGCTTTAACCCATTGAGCCACCCAGGCGCCCCTCAATAGGTATTTATTAAGTGGGGACACACAATATTGAGTCAGAACAGAGCTGTTCTCAGCCCTGGGGAATAATACAACAGACAAAATTCCCAGCCCTTATGACATTTAAATACTCCACAATATTCTCTTCCATCAATAGGAAAGAGGCATTAGTTTCTACTCAAGGAATTCTGCCCTTAAATGCCAATGATATCACTTTAAAGTTGGAGGAATTTTTAGGGTGCATCTCTCTTAAATCCATACTTTTTCCTGATGATAAACAACATCCAGGGACCCACAGATTGGACAGGTACGGAGATGTGACACTTTGCCTGTGTTTGGACTGTAAACCTAATGGGTAGGTGGACCCAGAATGCCAGTGACTCATAGCTCTTCCTCTACCACCTGTTGGCATCTGGCAACTTCTCTGAGCTTCAGTTTCTTTGCCAGCAAAAATGGAACTGATGGTTAGACTTGCTACAAATTGGTCTAAGACGCGTGCCTGGGTGGCTCCGTAAGTTAAGCATTTGCCTTCGGCTCAGGACCGAGCCCCCATGTTGGACTCTGTGCTCAGCGGGGAGTCTGCTTCTCCCTCTCCCTCTGCCTGCTGCTCCCCTTGCTTGTGCTCTCTCTCTCTGTCAAAGAAATAAATAAAATGTCTTTAGAAAAAATAAAATAAAATGGGTCTAAGGATTAAATGAGATCATAAAAGAATGGCCTCCGGCACATGACGAAAACTTAACATTGGCTACTTTTACCTCTGATTCTGATATTACGATCCCAAGAATTGTCATTTTCCCCTGCACACCATATTTCAAAATTCGTATGGTAATATCTTTGGGTTCTAAGTCAGATCATTTTTCTTTTCAGTGGTAATGAGAAAAGGAAATCCTATGCTTTCCTGGATACTATACACTGGTGATATATGAGGTGTGTCTCATGTATTAAACATTAATCCCAGTGTGTGAGACCTGCTCAGGGCTGCAGGGTTGGAAGGGATGTGAGAGACCGATTCACCAGGCCCAGCCCTATTCCACAAAGGATTCAAAGGCCTTGAGGAGGTGGAGCCCTGCCCTACATTTCCACAGTTGGAACCATGACACTACTTATGTGGTTATGATTAATTGATTGTGGTTAGAAAAGATCATCCTGCTTAGGAAATCAAGGCTGTGGTTAGGAAAGATTCTAGCTGTCCAGCTGACTTTGTAAAATGGAAGTGAGCTGGTGACATGAATAAGCGCCCTAAATTGGAGACGTAGACTCAAAAGGACTCGTGGTTATTCCAGGTATGAAGAATTTGGGAGACTTCTGCCTGACTGTGCTTCAGTGTGGTGGGTGGAGCCCGCCTTCCTCATTAGAATAAGGTAAACAGATTCAGCCCAGTTATAAATGGAAAAAAGATGTGCCCTCGGTCACTGAGGGCTGCAGAGAGTGTGCCTGGCTGGAGAGCTCGGGGTAGCGGAGAGAAGGGGCCGGAGCATGAGTTCCAAGTCCAAATTCGTAGGGGTCATCGGAGCACCTTTCTCAAAGGGCCAGGTGAGTACCAAGTGTGGCCTTGAATAACTGAAATTCATGACAAAGTCTCAAACTTTAGAATTAGTAGGTAAGGTGTTACTGTTAATGTCTGCTAAGCTCTGTTCCCTGGGACAACTGGGCCTGAAATTTATATATATATATTTTAAAGTACTCTTACCATTTTGCAACGTTGGAGAATTATGGTCACAAACTCACTTACTCTTGTGGCTCCTAATCTCAGCTGCAGCCAATTGTATTTGAATCTACTACATTTTTCTTTGTATTCTTTGGGAGAACATATTTTTATTTGAATGGAAATGAGCTACTCATTGAAATTCCCATGTTATCGTTGCTTTGCGTTTCATAGTGCCTATGCAGAAGTGAGAGGATTTTAAGAAAATGCATTGGTTTAGTCATGTATTAACGCCTAGAAACAGCTCATGGATTGGCAGCAATTTTCAGACTTCTTTTCGTCTGCATAACTTAAATGTTATTGCTTTATGCAACTTGGTGAATGACTGGTATTATTTCAGGGCTTTCACGATCCTGTGAAAGTGTTAGTTCATGCACTAGGTAGAATCCTTTGTGTACCTCTTTTTGAGAGAGGAAAAAAGAAAAAGGAAAGAAAAGAAAATCCAACTGGAAGTTGGCAACATTAAAGGGACTAATGCATTTATGAAATTTCCAGATTGCCAACACATTCTAGCAACCTTGAACTTCGCAGCCTTTTCTTCTGGTGAGTGCACCCATTCTGGCAAATACAGTGTGATTAGAGACCTCAGTCTTCAGCAGGCATCTGTGCTTAAAGGGGGAAAACAAAGAACAAAAACAAAAGCAATTGAAACTCTGAAGGTTGATATTTTGTCATTGTGGTTGTTTCAAACGGGGTCGTTTCCATCTTCCAGCATTCTCTTTGCCCATCTAGGCAGCGTTTCACTCCTCTTAGTTTTGAGTTTGTGCTTGGCACTCCCGTGTTTCATTGCAAAACAGATTGGGAGAGGTCAGAGGGTAGAGACCCAAACTGCATTTGGACTGTCAGTAAACACTGCTGCACCTCTCCTGGTCATCCTTCAAAGCTCTCTTCTGGAACACAGGGACATTTTGCAAACATGGAATTGTCTAGTGCTCAGATTAATCGTAAAAACCACAATATACTCACCTCTTCTTGCAACAGGTTCTAAAGAAGGCAGAGTGAAAATAACCTACGGGGGCACCTGGGTGGTGCCTTCGACTCGACTCCTGGGATCGAGCCCCACATTGGGCTCTCTGCTCAGTGGGAGCCTGCTTCCCTTCCTCTCTATCTCTTCCTGCCTCCCTGCCTACTTGTGATCTCTGTCTGTCAAAAAAATAAATAAAATCTTAAAAAAAAAAAGAAAAGAACTGACTGAAAGGAAGGAAAGGAGGAAGAAAGATAAAAATTTAAGAAGAGAGGAAGGGAGGCAGAAGGGAGAAAGTGGGGGAGGGAGCAGCTTGAATATACTCTGGCCCTTGGTCCTCAGCAGAAGATTCTATGCTATGATAATAATAGCCCTTCGAAGGGATAGTATCTTGTTGAAACACAGCCTGATGCATTTTCTGTTCTTTGTATTTCTTTTCCTTTTCCTCTACAGCTCTTCTCCTATTAAAACTTGTCCCCATGAGAAAGAAGCTTATTGTCTCCTGACAGGAAGGGCTCAGAGAGAGGTGTTTCTACACTAAGCCGTAGCATGGGAGGAAAATGGCGGCCAATGTGTTAGAGTCTCTCCTCACCTAAAGAAGGTAGAGGTTTACAAATAGGCAAAGGAGAGGATTAAGGGCAGATGACTTAGAAGGTTGAGTCTGAGAGTCTGAGAAAAGATTCCACTCCCTTACAAGGCAGTGAGTGATGGGGGAGAGTTGATGGCCAAAAATGAGAGAAGTAGGATATTTACCATATAGTTCACTAAGGCTCAGAGAGGGTTAGCAGTTGGCTAAGTTACTCACCTCCACTGTGTGATTCCAGACAGGATTCTGTGATCCTGAAGCCTATGCCCCTGACTTGTGTCGATGCCTGTCGAGCTGCTGCAGACTTGACACTTGTGGCCAATTAGGGCTGGAGGCCCAGCTTTGAAGTCAATAGAGCTAACAAAGCGATTTCCAAAGTGGGCAGATAAACCAAGCAATGAGAAAAGACTCATCATGAGCAGCAATATGAATCGAATACAAAAGAATGATGGGAAGTATCATTCCGGGAAATCTAACCACTGTGTTGGTGCAAATAGAGTGTCAGCAAAAGGGTCTGTAAAACTTGTTCCAAAGCTTGAAAGGAAGAGGGAACCAGTCAGGGGGTGCTTCTCAAGGTGACCAGCTTTTGAGCATCTGACAAGCACTACGACTCGTAGCCCCCTTGGGCTGAAATCTAATCACTGAGGAAAGACAAAGTAGATGAACACAAAGCCAATGGCAAAGTTTGAGCCAAGTGGCACTCTACTGAGGTTTAAAGAAGGGGCAATTACATCTGCTCCAGGAAGGAGGTGTCTGGGAGTGGTCACGCAAGAAGGCATGTGTGGGGCTGAGGGGTGGTGGAAACTTGCTGCCTGGAGCAGGAATGGGATGCCCAGGGTGTGCTTGGTTGCCAGGGCGAGTCAGCTGTTATCGGAATTAGGTAGAAATAGCTGCTTCGTTTGGTGCTATGGCCCCAGTCCTAGGGACAGACACACATTCTTTTGGCACATCTTCTGTTGGCTAACCCCAAATAACCTCCTGTGTCTACAAGCCTTGCTGGAAGTCAGAATCAGAGAGCTACAGAAGAGAACTGTCTCTTTAGGCTTCTATTCTGCCAGAAAGCCAGAGAGGATATGTGGCAAGGAGGAAGTATGTTTGCTTCTCTGACCTGTGAAAACAGCAAGGGGAGAATTCTTGTCAGTCGTGCTGAAGCAGGTCAGAACCTGAAATACCGGGTTGGTCTTTGTGGATTCAGCTCCTAGGTGATGATTTTCTGTGGCCTGTTTTCTCCCTGGGAGCTCCCTGACTTACCGCCGTGTGGACACTCACGTAGGGCTCTCTAATGTGAGGCTCATTTTTTTTCTTAGGCTTTTACCCAAGTTTTTTTTCTGGGTTTGTAAAGTAGCTCCACCACGCCATCCCCGTTCCTGAAAACTTACTCATGTCGCAAGATTCAGCTGAAAAGTCAACTACTCCCTGCCCCCTCTCCTGGCACTCTCTGTCCCTGCCCGGCAGGGTTTGGAGGGTCCTGTTTCTGTTGTTGCGACCTCTTGTATTGGCCCGAAGCACATCTACTAGGACTGTAATTGGGGTTAAATATACATATTCCCCATTAGCTTATGAGTTACTCAACAACAAAAGGCCTCTCTTTTTAGTTGTCTCTCTGTCTCTCAGAGTGCTTTTGCATAAGATATGTGTTCACCATGTTGATAGTGTGGTGTCTGTCATGGGAAGAGGAGACGCAGGTTCTGGAATCCAAGGAACCTGGATATGAGCAAAGGCTCTGCCATTTGTTAGCTGCGTGCCTATAGGAAAGTGAGGTGGCCTTTCCGAATCGAGATCCTCATAGCTGACCTGGGACTCATTTGATCTGCCTTACTTGGAGATGGGGTAAGTTCCTGGCTCTGGAGGAACTCTGAAAACAATAGTTACTCTTTACCTGATTAAAGAATGAAAAGGGGGTGCCTGAGTGGCTCAGTGGGTTAAGCCGCTACCTTCGGCTCAGGTCATGATCTCAGGGTCCTGGGATCGAGCCCCACATCGGGCTCTCTGCTCAGCAGGGAGCCTGCTTCCCCCGTCCCCCTCCGCCCCCCCCCTGCTGTTCTGCCTACTTGTGATCTCTGTCTGTCAAATAAATACATAAAATCTTAAAAAAAAAAAAAAAGAATGAAAAGAGTTTCTGTTGTGGGCATCTGATCATGTCTGAATTATTTTATTTTTTTAATCGTTCAGCCACGAGGAGGGGTGGAAGAAGGCCCCACAGTGCTGAGAAAGGCTGGCCTGCTGGAGAAACTGAAAGAACAAGGTAATTTTTCCATTGGAAGATGACCAGCCTGCTTTCCTTTCCACGCTGGAGAAAGCAGTAGGCTTCTGCTAAAAGAGGGGGTGTATGTGGAATGACATTTTTCACACAGAATGGCAGCACTCATGGTAACTTAAGAGGTACAGCCTATTAAAAAAAAAAAGCAGTGTACGGAGAAAATGCTCCATAAGTATTGTTGGATGAATGTTCTCAGATATTTTGTCTTTCCATCCAGGAGATATAAAAGAATAAAAGAATATAAAAGTATAAAAGAATCTGTGAGCTAGAATTGCAGTTGGGTGGGGGGTAGGGTCGCCAGGGGAATCGCAAATGGAAAGTAACGAGCAGCAGAAAGTACCCTGCTAGCAAGAGGACTCCTGTTTTTAAAAGGAAATTAAACAGCGATGGTGATGAGGAGGAGGAGGAAGAGGTATGTGTGTATGTGTATTTGCATACATGATACATACACAAAATGTGAACATGCAGATAAAAAGCATATGGAGTTTAAAAGTCTAGGCTGAAGCAAATGTTGTCTTTATATATAAAATCCTGATGAAGTACTGGCAAGAACACAAAGCAACTAGAACTATCAGGTTTCTGAGGGGGGGAAGCTTAATGATACAGCCACCTTGGAAATCAGTTTGGCAGTTTCTTGAATAAACATCCAACTGCCTTCTGGCCCATCAGATCTACTCCTAGGTATTTCCCCAGGAGAAGTGAAAACACATCCATACCAAGACTTGTAACTGAATGCTTCTAGTAGCATTATTTATAATAGCCAGAGGAAGGGAAACCACAAAATATCCACCAACTGGTGAAGGGATAAATGTTGGGAGGTACACCCATACTGTGGGCTAGGACTCAACCATAAAAAGAAAGGGGTCACAGACACAGGCAAGAACAAGGATGAACGTCAAAGACAACATTAAGTGAAAGAAAGCAGACACAAAAGACTACCTACGGTATGACTGCTTTTACATGAAATTCTAGAAGAGGTGAAAGTTTAGCAACAGAAAGGTCATCAGCGGTTGCCTTGGGGTGGGCACAGGGATGACTGAAAAGGGGCATGAGGGAATTTGGGGGGTGGGTAAAGGAAGTGTTCTCAATCTTGATTATGGTGGTGGTTTCAAAACTGTAGATGTTCCTAAAACTCATTGAACTGCAGTTAAAATGAGTGAATTTTAGTAAATAAGAATTATATATCATGAAACTGAAAAAAGGAGGGGGATAGAGAAGAGAAGGGTTGTGTAAATGGACTGGTCTAGTATCTCAGTTAACAAGCATCATCTGGTCAGATTTTACATCAGGTTCAATCTCTTAAGGGTGTTACTGAATCATGGATATGCACAAACATACAGTAAAAACATAAATACATCATATGATGACTGGTTAGTTCAGAACACTGAACTGATCTCATGTCACAGTTCTACCAGAAACTCTGTACTTGGAAACTTAATGCAAGGCTTCTAGGAAGTGCACCCAGGTCCTTAAGAACCTTGGGTTACCTACAATTTCTCCTTATTAAAAAGGTATAATAATTAGGCCTTTATTTCCTGAGCTCAGTGAACTGTTAAGCTCATTGCTAGTCATATGCTTACTGAATTCTGACAATAGTACTCTGAGGCAGGTACAATCCATAGAGGAGGGAGCTGAACTACTTCAGCAGGTAACAGACTGGATTGAAACCAAGGACTGTTAATTACAGTCAGAAAATTTAGAAAATACTGGTGTAACAGGTGTATTTCCTTCTGGGCATCTATATAATACACAGTGCATAGTACATAATATTAATAGATAATATGTATATTCTTTAAAAAAACTATTTATTGCAAATACAAAACATGCTTATTGGAGAAAGGTAGAAAGCACATAAGCAGAGAGGGCTACATGGAGATAAAGACAGAGAGGTCGCTCATTAAGCCTAAACTGGAAGATTATCACGGTCCTACCCTTGTGTCCAGCCTCAATGGATTGATCCCAGAAGTATTTGCTGAGAACCTGGTGTATAGCTGAGATGACGATGTCAGGCAAAAGCAGACGTGGTTTCTACCTTTGCAAATTTTATGGTCCTTCTCGATGTTTTCTCTGCTTATCCTTATAAAAGTACACTGTTTTGTAAATTTGGAATCATCCTACACAGACTGTTTCATAATCTTTTTTGATGTAGTAACATGAAGCTTTTGGTTTTAACTACAGAGTGTGATGTGAAAGATTACGGGGACGTGAACTTTTCTGATGTCCCTAGTGATCCTCCCTTTCAAATTGTGAAGAATCCGAGGGCTGTGGGAAAAGCGAATGAGCAGCTGGCTGGCGTGGTGGCGGAGGTCAAGAAGAGTGGAAGGACTAGCCTTGTGCTGGGCGGAGACCACAGGTCTTGTTTCATGATCCTCTCTCTGAAGTCTGGCACAAATGGTGTAAGGGAGTATAACCAAAACCCTGAGAGAAGAGAAAATGAAAGGGAAAGCACTGATCCATACTTGATACCAAAATTTCTGCCTTTTCTTTTAATTGTTTCAGTTACTGTTTTCTTTTTTTTCCCATTTAAAAAAATTTTTTTTCAGTGTTCCAAGACTCATTGTATATGCACCACATCCAGTGCTCCATGCAATACGTGCAATTACTGTTTTCTTTTGGAAATAGAGACAGCTCTATTTGAAGTCTTGCATTATCTTTATTACAGCAGAAAGTATATGACATGAGTGGATTTCAGTAAAATACTCAGCACAAACTTACATTCCTAAATGAATAAGCATGAGGAAGTTCTTGGCCAGGTTATTGTATTTGATTCCTGATAACAGGAACAACTCATTTAAGTCAGTATTTTATTTATTTTTTTATTTTTTAAAGATTTTATTTATTTATTTGACAGACAGAGATCCCAAGTAGGCAGAGAAGCAGGCAGAGAGAGAGGGGAAGCAGGCTCCCTGCTGAGCAGAGAGCCCGATATGGGGCTCGATTCCAGAACCCTGAGATCATGATTTGAGCCAAAGGCTGTGGTTTAACCCACTGAGCAACCCAGGCACTGTCCGATACTTTGTTCTTAACCTAAAGTACAGATTTCCTTATGTTACCTCATAATGTATACACTTGATCTTAGCCAAAAGGCTGAGAAGCAATTACCTCATAATGTATATATAAGCATAATTTTTACTGTTGCATACATCAGGGTATTAAATCACTATACATATCCATATTGCCACATATTCAGGTAATTTTCAAATTTTCCTGATTATAAATAATGTGGCAAAGACCCTTTCTGTGTGTGAGCCTTTTTGATGTCTGCTCTCAAGGTCCCTGAGTACCTCACCAGAGGGCTGACCAGATCAGAAAGTACAAATGTGACAATGGCTCTTGATGCCCGAGACAATGGCTCACTTCAGCTCCCTCTTTTCCTCCAAAGCCAAACCATTTCCAGGGCTCCTGTGTGACAAAACTGTAATTGAGAAACTAGGGCTCACTTTGTTAAGTGGAAAAATTTGTACGTGGAAATGTTAAGAGTGGCAAATAGCCACAAGACAAGAAATCTGAAGGGGAAACAAATATTAAGCTGGATAAGCAATACCTAAGCTTCAAGGTAGGTTGCCTTCACCTTGAGCATCTACAAGTTCACAATTACCTAAATGATACCTACCCTCTGTAAGTGGGAGAACACAGGCGCCAGATGGCAAATCCTGATCTTTGAACTTTTATGTAAGATGTTATTCAGCGCTTCCATCCTGGTAAATTTTCTGGAGACTGGAGTGTTTGAGGTGAACTTTGAGAGCTCTGGACTTGGCTAAGAGCGGGTCGTTAAATGTGTGGCTGGAGAGTAGAAAGTTCAAGCAGAGTATCTGAGGGTTGAACAGCAAGTGAGCATGTAGGAAATGCCGGCTGACCTGGATGCAAGGATTTCTGAGTGGTGCTCCCCAGTTGTACAATCATTGGATTTTAGGAAAAAATGGACTCCATGGTAATTCACTTGAGAGAATGAAGTATTTACCAAGACACATGAGCATACAGGAAACGAGCCTGATTTAATCTTGAGAATTAAATAGTGTCTCACACTAAGGAATTTCTTGTGTGGCTAGTGTTTTTAATATAGATGTAATTTTTGGTTAAAACAATAATTTTATTAGAAGGTGGTTTCCAAAAAAAATAAAATCACAAGTTTTTTAGTAAGACCATTAACGGAAACTTAACTTGTTAGTAATTAAGCATAACCTATGCTTTCTGTTGTAATAATTATTTAATTGGCATCTGCAATTAAAAACCCATTAGAAGTACCAGCCATTTTGACTTAAAGGAAAACCAAGTGAGAGCACTGAGTTAATAATATGATGGATGGAATAGTAATGCAAACCTGATGTTCACACAAACTTCTTTTCCTCTGAAGTATGGCAGTCGGAAGCATCTCTGGCCATGCTCGGGTCCACCCGGATCTCTGTGTCATTTGGGTGGATGCTCACACTGATATCAACACTCCACTGACAACCACAAGTGGGAACTTGCATGGACAACCTGTGTCTTTCCTCCTGAAGGAACTAAAAGCAAAGGTAAGGGACTGGTTGGTATTCTATTAGAAAGAAACCGTCATTTCTTTAGCAGTTCGGGAGATAGAAGGGACATCTCGTTTTTGGTGTAATCTCAAACCATTTTCTCAGCACCAATAAGCTAAGGGTTGATACATAAAGGAAGTGAGGGTCTATGCCTCTACCTTACATGACAGTTTGCAAACTGACTTTACATATGTCTTCCCTTTTGATTCTTAAACTAACCTTTTTAGTATATGAGGCAGAGAGTAATGCTTTCTAAGCAAGTTAGCAGAGGTTCAGAGGTTAACTGACTTGCTCAAGGTCACATGCCAAGCACATAGCAAGGGAAGGGCCAGAACTGGTCTATAAACTACCTCTTTCTACCATGTGCCACACGGCCTCTCCTGTTTCCCAAGCATCCCCTCCCATCATGGGAACTTTTTTAAAAATGAAGTTTTAAAATGTGGATTTCAATGGTTTATTATTTAACATCTTTACTGTGTAAAGTTCATATCTATGTCATAAGAGGAAGAACTAACTCCTTGCTCCATTCTAAAAGATGTGAGATGACATTCCAGATTAAGATTTAACGTTGTGGTTCATATTCATTGATATTCTGTAGCATATCGATAAAACGATATTAAATCACTATACAAATACATATCCATATCCATATTTTACCGTTATTAATTCACTATACATATCCATATCCATATTTTACTGTTTTTATCTACAGCTGTAGAATCGTGGTCTTTATGATGATACTGGAGATTCAAACCCCCTTGTTAAGGGCTCAGAAGTAACACTTTCTGAACTGATGACCAAGTGCTAGGTTTATAAACTTCCAAAGTAGTTAGCACACGGGAATAGCCACCCGTGGCTCCAGGACATTTGGAGAGTAACGGAAGGGCTGCTTGAAAATCTCCCTCACTCTAAACCATTCTTGGGATTAAGTCCTCACTGAGAAGAGGAATAAAAAAGGAAGCCAAAAGAGTCATGAGAGCACACTGATCTCTATAGCAGAGTTTTGGGGAAAGCAGGGTGCTTTCCCATTCCCAGTAGAATGGGGTACAGAGCAGGTAAATGCTGACAAATAATTCAGGTCAGGTCTGGCCTACAGGGTAAAGGTGAGTAAGGCCAAAGTCATCCAGAGTAGCACAAGGGGAGGCAGGCATTCTCTTCTGAATTTTCTACGGTGCTTTAATGATTTCTTCGAAACTTATTTTCTAAATATAAGATATATGCAATCCAGGAAGGGCCCTTAACTTTCAATGTAAGATTTGCTCAAGAATCATATATTCTAGTCAAATGAAAACATTGCAATTTTAGATCCCTGATGTACCAGGATTCTCCTGGGTGACTCCTTGCATATCTGCCAAAGATATTGTGTATATTGGCCTAAGAGACGTGGACCCTGGGGAACAGTAAGTTTATTCCTTGGTGTGAATTACCTTCATTTTCTCTCTTTTGCATGCTAGGCAACATGGCCAAACCTATGAGAAAAAAATTATTTTTTATCAATTTATATATATCAATACCTATATACCCATATATGTATATTTATGTCTATAAATCAGGTGACTTTTATACTAACCGCCTTGCTGTTAAAACACACTGATATAGGGGGCACCTGGATGGCTCTGTGGGTTAAGCCTCTCCCTTCGGCTCAGGTCATGGTCTCAGGGTCCTGGGATCGAGCCCCACATTGGGCTCCCTGCTCAGTGGGGAGCCTGCTTCCCTCTCTTTCTCTGCCTGCCTCTCTGCCTACTTGTGATCTCTCTCTCTCTCTGTCAAATAGATAAATATAATCTTTAAAAAAAACCACATTGATATAGGGACACCTGGGTGGCTCAGTTGGTTAAGCATCTGCCTGCCACTCAGTTCATGATCCTGAGATCCTGGGATCCAGACCCACATCAGGCTTCCTGATGAGCAGGGAGCCTGCTTCTCTCTCTGTCTGATGCTCCCCCTGCTTCTGCTTGTGCTCTCTGACAAATAAATAAATAAAATATTTTAAAAAATACATTGATATATACATATAGTTCATAGGACTTATTTTATGTATCTTACCACAATCATCTTTTCTTTAAAAAGAAACAAGAGAGCATAGAGTTAGACTCTTTATTAACTGTTGGATTATCTTAATATCTCCTCTTTCATAGCTACATTTTGAAAACTCTGGGTATTAAATATTTTTCAATGACTGAAGTGGATAAACTGGGAATTGGCAAGGTGATGGAAGAAACACTCAGCTATCTACTAGGAAGGTATGATGATGCTTGTGTGTGTGTAGTGATGCCTGTGTGTGTAATGTAAATATTATTAAAAGGACTTACTACTGATGTGAATGTAAATTATTAATAAAGCCTTCATGTAAAATTATGGAACTTCACTGGATTGCTACTTTTTATAAAGCAAGGCAAGAACTATATTTATGTGCTATGTATTAAACCACCAACTTTAAACTGAATTTCTTTCCTATCTCTTCAAAGAAAAAAAAGGCCAATTCATTTGAGCTTTGATGTTGATGGACTGGACCCATCTTTCACACCAGCTACGGGCACACCAGTTGTTGGAGGTCTGTCTTACAGAGAAGGTCTCTACATTACAGAAGAAATTTACAAAACAGGTATATATTTATACCCTCTGACCTGAAAATCAAGCCCCATTGGACACTTCCAGAATGCCTATCACATAGATGCAATCACCACCTGTTTACACTCCTGGGTATTTCAAGACAGAGTACTAAGTTAATGTCAATTATTTAACAAATGATATTATTTTCCATTGTTGTTTCAGGGCTACTCTCAGGATTAGATATAATGGAAGTGAACCCATCTCTGGGGAAGACACCAGAAGAAGTAACTCGAACAGTGAACACAGCAGTAGCAATAACCTTGGCTTGCTTTGGAGTTGCGCGGGAGGGTAATCATAAGCCTGTTGACTACCTTAACCCACCTAAGTAAATGTGGAAACATCATGTAAAAATATCACAGCTAATGTTATAATTAGCCAATCTAATAATTTACTTAAGCTTACAGTTATCCTCCCCCAAATTTGGTTTTTCTGAAAAATGTTCTGCCTTGGTAAATACTGGTATAATTAATATGAACTACCAATTCCCTCTTGGTGTGAACTTCAAAATTTGGAAATTCTAAGTTTTGTGTAATTAAAGACACACACAGAGTGGGACTCCTGATATCAGGAGATAAAACTACCCCATCTGAAAAGGGACCATATTCTCATGTTGTTCAAAAGATGTGATTTTTATAATAAAATCTTTATATTAAGGTTCTATTATGTTTATGTTTCTAAACACATGGATTTACTAAGGATTTAAAAAGCCCTCAGTGAAATCACCATCCCCAAAACACTGTAAAACTGGTGAGACAAAACTCTGCCTCCTTCTTAATCTGTAAAACAGGTAATGGTAAGGCCATGTGAATCTCCAAGTTCATTAATGATAGATGACTATGTTTTACTTTTTCTAAACCTTAGACATGATATTAGCTTGCATTTTAAGCAAGGCTGCTATTCAGGTAGCCCTTTTGGAGGGAGGAAAAAAGAAATCAAACTGCTATCTGCTTCTAAGACCTTCTAATTCAGATAGGAATTTCACCTAAAATTATCTTTGGCTTCCAAACACTTCCCCTTCTGCCCCTTCACTCATTGCAATTACAGTGTCTCATTGGCTGCAATCCTTAAACAACCTAAAAACTCATCTCGGCTCTGGAATATAGTGAGGGAAATGGAATAAAATAAATAAAGAGTAAAAAATAAATAAAGAGGGGTGCCTGGGTGGCTCAGTGGGTTAAAACCACTGCCTTCGGCTCGGGTCATGATCCCAGGGTCGTGGGATCGAGCCCCACATCGGGCTCTCTGCTCTGTGGACAGCCTGCTTCCTCCTCTCTCTCTGCCTCTCTGCCTACTTGTGATCTCTGTCTATCAAGTAAATAAATTAAAAAAAATCTTAAAAAAAATAAAATAAATAAAGAGTAAACTACAGTTGACCCTTGAACAACATGGGTTTGAACTGCATGGGTCCACTTACACAAGGACTTTTTTTTTAATACAGCACAGCAATGTAAATGTATTTTCTCTTTGTTATGATTTTAATAACATTTTTTCTCTAGCTTTAAGAATGCAGTATATAATACATATTATATATTTATGTTATCAACAAAATATGTTAATTGGCCGCTAATGTTACCAGGAAGGCTTTTGGTCAACAACAGGCTATCGGTAGTTAAGCTTTTGGGGAGTCAAATACTATAAATTTTTGACTGTGTGTTTGGGTCAACACCCCTAACCCCTGCATTGTTCAAGGGTCAGCTGTATAATCAAAGTCAGGGAAGCAAACTCTTCCCCTTTTCCCCAGCTTATACAGCTTATACAGAACTCCAGTGGACTCTGTAAAGAAGCCGTGAAAGGATTTTTATTGCTGTAATAGCTATGTGTTAAAGAGCCTCTATCATCTGATGTTTCACATGCAACCCAGAATCTTAAATCTAAGTGTTGACACTATAAACTCAGTAAGAAATATTTTACTGAATTACTTTTAGGTAAGAGCAATTATGATGGAACTTAAAGTATAATGTTCAGTAATGTAGGCACATGAGGTTAAATTAATTAAAGCTTAATAAAATTAAAAATTCAGTTCCACATTTCAAGTGCTCAATAGGCATGTGTAGCTTCTGACTCTGTACTAGACAGCACAGATATAGAATATTTGCACCACTGAGAAAGCCTGTTGGACAGAGCCACTCTGAAAATTACTATTAATTTTCAGAAAGAAAACTTTTAGGATACAATGAATATAAAGGCATTGTTTTCCCCTCAGGTGCATTCTAAACCCAAATAAATCTATCTTCCTCTAATGTCTGATTAACAATTCTCTTAAAAGCCTATTTTGGAAAAATCATATCCCTATATTTTTAATAAGAGAGGAAAAAAGGGAACTTTTAATAAATTAACTGGAATGTATTTGTCCTTGAGAAAAGTGGTACTGATTTTCACTTCCTTTATTCTGCTTGTATATTATCAGTCTCACAATTATTCCTATTCTATGATCTCAAAGCAATACATTCTTCAAGGCAGCAAGAATATATTGAAACTATGTTAAAAGTAATACCTGAATTTATTTCTAGCATTAAACTTCTGGAGAATTTTAAGAATATCATTAACCTAGAAAAATTACTTATACTGTTATAGAAATTTTAAGCTGGACTTGCATGGCAAATAAAGATTTAATGATCAGAATAATATGAACCACATTTGAAAGGCAAAGGTCTAAGAGGGATGTATTTGGAAATAAAGATTTGAAGTATAGTTCAAACATCTCTGATTCTTAAGAAAAACAAAACAAAACAAAACAGTAACTCTTAAGTCCCAAGCCAATGTCAGTCACCAACTGTAGTGCACATCCCATAGGAACAGCCCAGTTCTCTGCAGTCAGCATACTGCCTGGAACACAGCAGACACTCACTCAGACTGAGTAAGTTATTAGTTTATTCATTCAACAGATTTTACTTACTTTTCAAGGCTTTTACAATCTTAACGCCATTTCCCTCCTCCCCAAATTAACAGTTTGTCTCTCAAAATCTGATAAACCTTAAAGAACCAAAATGTATGCTATGTTTAAAAATATAAATACTTAAAAATTTTAAGATTATAAAAATTTAAAGAATCACATCATTGGCTAGGTGAAAGTGTCAACCTGGAAAAGCAAATAATTTATTTTTAAAAACAGAGATTGGAGATCACCATTTAAGCATGATTTTATTAAGTTTATGCATTTCTATGGTATTTTTTACAAGGCTTCCAACTCATTTCATAAGTAAGTTCAAGTCCACAGCAAAGGCAAAAACTTGCCAATCTGCCTTGATAGAAACATTAACCCATTTCTTTGGAAACATATGGTAAAATTTTTAAGTCATTTTTAAAAGAATATGAAACTGTGCTCCTGCAATGCAATGAAATCTAGAGTCCTTCGCTTGACAAAAATCTCTTATCTCAAAGATACACCAAGAGATTTATGTATAAAATGATCAGATAACTATTTTACATGTGTGGTGCCTTTAAAACAATGTATTTGAAGACTGAAGTCATTAACAATAAAAACTGAAAATAAAACCAGTGGCTAGAATAGGAAAGACTGAAAGTATCTACAAAAGTCATTTGATCATAGATACCTCCATATTCCTAGGTAGATCTAATAAATTGTTATGGATATGAGCAACATGCAGCTTACTTGTTCTCTTAGAGACAAAAATATAGATAGGGAGATGGGAGTTATAAAGTATCAATAGATTCATCATTAGAATCAAAATAAAACAATCTGAACATCACTGCTTCTACTACATCACTATGTAGCACAACCATGTTCAGATTTAACAGGTTTGAGTCCACTTTCAAAGACAAATGTGTTTCCATTTTCACCACCATACACCCGGACTTCACTGAGTTACTGGTCAAGACCCTGGCACCTGATTCGCCTGAGGTGCCGGAGACCCACTACTCATGGCCTGTGGAGGCACAGCAGCTGGTTCCATCTTGCTAATGTGTGTGATGAATCGAAGACGGAGTTTTAAAGCTGGTTTTAAGTTACATATAATCTTCTCTACCTAAGAAATAAACACATTAAAAAATATTTTAACCAGAGAACTTCAATTTCCCACCTTTAAAGAAGTGCTTTACTTATATCTGGAGATAATAAACTAAGGAGTGGAGTGGGCTGGATGAAAAGTTTCTTTCAGTGTTTTAACAAAAGCAAATACAATCATTTCTCTCTCACATGTAAAAAATGTGCAAAAAAATGTGTTCTCCCTCACACATATTATATATGTGCACATAATAAAACCATACTAATAATTTTATATATGTCCACATTTATAAAAACATACTCACTTACCTAGTTAGCCAGTCATCCCACTGTCAAATGCTAATATAGTTTACACTGAAAATTTTATGTACCCAACCAGTTCACCATCCTTTTCTTTTTCTTTAATATATATATTTTAAGATTTAATTATTTGAGAGAGAGAGAGAGAGAGAGAAAGAACAAGTGGGAGGGGTAGATGGAGAGGGAAAGAATCTGAAGCAGATTCCACACTGAGCATGCAGCCAGTCACAGGGCTCCATCTCACAACCCCAAGATCACAACCTGAGCTGAAACCAAGAGTTGGACACTTAACCGAATGCACCACCCAGAGACCAGGTTCACCATCCTTTAAAATGCCATCATCACAGAAGCAAGAATCATGATTATATTTTGAAGTTCTTTGAATAACTTAGGTCTGTAACATTTATCTACAAAGCTAATTTTTTGGTTTTGATTTATATTTGGAATTCAAACAAAATACTATTAGATCTACTTTTACTTAAAATACTTTAAAGAAATAAAACAGCAAGCAGTTCCATGGCTTTCTTAGCTTTATTCAAATGCTCTTTGACCTTACCAGGTCAAATCATTTTTCCTTTCTGTATTCCCATGTGTCAAAGTTTCTCAAGCCCAAATACAAAGGATATGCTAAATCAAACATTTCTGTACTGGTTTCCACTCAGAGAACTCTGACAATCCTGCTGAGGAAATAAAGAAGCGAACATCCTCCCCACTCCATGTCCCTAGCTCCAAGGAAAGAATCCAGGAGACTAGGGTTCGTAAGTTTATACATCAGTTTACCTTCCTTTCCTACCAGAGAAAAGAAATAACATTAAGGTATGGAGGGGAAGTAACCTCACCTATCTGCCCTACCTCCACCCTTCTAAAAGAGCCAAGCTTCTTTCTGTTTCCCACAGATAGGACACAGTCATGATTTAAGTTATGATGCCCTTTCCACTTTCAGATGACTTTACCAGGAAGTGGCTCCTTATATGCTGAGTCAGAATGTGCTTCCCTTTAACCTTACTGGAGTTTATATGCCTTTTGAAGTGGCACAGAACAAATCTAATGCCAGTTCCAAATGGCAACCCTCCAAATAGTGAGAACATGTACAATTCCCTAGGACTTTGAAAATTCAAGTGAAGTACCTCCAGTTCCTTCAAATACCCTTTATGAATTATTCTTTTGATCCCCCTGGCTTCCATCTTCTAGTTATGCTGCAATCTGTCCAATGTCTCCATAGTGTACCCTAGTTACTGCAAGGAAAAGCGGGATCGTCTTCACTCATTACACAGCACCTCTCTGGTCTCAAAACGTAGCCATTCTGTACTGTTTCTTCCTAATGAGATTACTGTTAATCAACCACCTAAGTCTTTTTCAGATGATCTGTTGCAAATATCAAGGGGAAAAGTGTGAGAAATTATAACATGTATTCACTAGTACTTGAATTATATATGCACAATAATATGTTCATGTAGCCTAAAAAGGTCTAATAATACCAAACTTTTCCCCTAAAAGAAAAAAAAAATAACAAAAGTACTCAAACAAAAGTTATCATCATATATTGAAGTTTTCTAAACTAAACATCACTAAAAGATAATTAACTTACTTGTTCTTTTACGCTGTCACCAGTGAACATATACTTCATATGATACAGGAAGTCACAGATGGGATCCATGTAATTTAAGTGGGCACTACACTGGTCTACATTCAGCAACATGTCATAAAATGCCACTCCAATCTATTTAACAAATAACAAAATTATTTAAGTGGGCAAAAAAGGTTCAAATATTTAGAATGATGTAGCTCCATTATAAGACTAACACAGAGGGATAATACATTTGTTGAAGAATTGTCACTGATCACACAAACATCTATCTGGATGGGATATACAACAGGATCAAATTTTTTTTTTAAAGATTTATTTATTTGAAAGAGAGAGAGAGAGAAAGTATGTGAGAGTGTGCATGTGAGTGGGGGGAGGAGCAGAAGGAAAGAATCTCAAGCAGACTTCCCACTGAGCAGGAAGCCCGATACGGGGCTCGATCCTACTACCCCGAGATCATAATCTGAGCCAAAATGAAGAGCTGGATGCATAAGTGACTGAGTCTCCCTGGCGCCCTGATATGGTCTGCATTTACAAAAGAATCCAGAGTGCTACAAAATGTCCTCTAATAGGGCTTAAATACAATTTCTCTTCATAACTCAGTAAAGTCGTTTAAAATATAAGAGCTAGATGATTTCCATGCTAGAAACCATTTCTCAATGTCTGAGATAATTGCAGTCTCAGGGATACTTTACGTTGTATCTTCTTGGTTCCATGTGGTGGCTCATACTTCAAGGTTCTAAGGTGACTGACTTATCCATTCCCATGATTTTAATTAATTCTCTGTACTACAGTGCAGTCTCTCAAATGCACTTCTCCATCCTTAACTTTCTTTCCAACCTTAAAAATGAGTATTTCCCCTGCATTTCCAATTTAATACATCCACATCAAGCTCATTATAGGGCACACTAAATCCTCTAAATTGTTCTTAGATCCTACTAATTTCACTACTAACGGTTATGATGATATAGTTTGGAAAACCTGGGAAAGAAACATCAATAGATCTTTTAGAACTTAATCTTATCACAGACAACACATGTTATATTTTACCTCTATCATACAACGTGTTCTCTCTTGCTGAAATCTTTGTAAAAATGGTCCCACAAGATGGTACACGTAAAGCAACTGGAATTCAGTCTTCACTATAGGAAGGAGGACTTCAGTGAGAAACCTAAAATTTGAAGATTAGAAATAAAAATTTCTTGTCACTTCAAATCAGCTGAATTGTTTGAACTTTGTTGATACAGCCTACCCAGGCATTTCCTAAAATTTATAACTTTTTGTAAGGTTTCTTTTTCTAATTAATCTTACATTCACACTGGCTATGGTTTTCCTTTGATTATCAAAATAAATAACTTCAGACAGAGGAGTCATTCTCAACAGTAAAAGTACTGAATGACAGACTGTGAACTATAGGTATGACCTGCCTGCTTTCTGAAAATTTGCGTTATGCCATTTTGCTTTTATAAAAGGCCTACATTATTATAGCAATGGCTTTTCTTGTAAAAGAAAAATTCTCTTTGGTTTTCTTTAGATTATCAAAAATAGGTACTAATGTAGGTTTCTGGAAGTGAATTGGTATAACATGAACTTTCAGAAAGGGCGGGATATGCTTCACTTCATGTCATTTCGGCTTATGGAAGGTATCATAGGAATACTCTACTTTTGAATAGCAGGAAAAACCTGTATTTGAAATAAAAAGAGAATAGCCAATCTAATATAAATGCCATTCTCAAGAAATTTGACTCTAATTACTACCAATTTTATAGTCAAGAAAGGTAATCAGAAAGTAGCTATTATGAGTTATTCAGTTCAAAATGCAGCTTTTGGGATATATTCTGGAAAAAGCATGCATTTGACTAAACCTCCTGAAACTAATGGAAAACTAGATGCCAGACTATTTTTTGCTCATACAAATTAATTTTTTTAAATTTTTTTTTTTTAAGATTTTATTTATTTGGCAGAGAGAGAGAGATCACAAGTAGGCAGAACAGCAGGCAGAGAGAGAAGGGGAAGCAGGCTCCCCGCTGACCAAGGAGCCTGATGCAGGGCTCGATCCCAGGACCATGAGAACATGACCTGAGCTGAAGGCAGAGGCTTAACCCACTGAGCCACCCAAGTGCCCCTATACAAATTAATTTTTTCAAAAATTTTGAAATAAGAGAGCTTTCTCATTATCTAGAAACTCTACTTAATTAAAACTCACTTTGCAAGTTACTCTATTGAAAGAGATACATACCTCCTGTGTAAATGAGATTAATAAACACAAAATGAAAAAAGTCCAATTTACTTACAAAATCATAATACCTACTTGGGAATGAGAGAGAGCTGTCCAATGCTAGAATGGTGCCACACAGCATGTGCGAGAGCTAACGTATAGCTGCAGCTCATCTCGGAGTAGGACTGATGACAAGCAGTGAAGTCAAAGAGGCGGAATGGATAGCCAACCCACTCTGACTCGGATGTCAAGCTGGGACTGCTGATAACACTCACAATTCGATCATGCAGGACAATCCAATATGGTTCCTTTAAAATCAGAGGAAAGCCTGATGAAAAACACCCCTTATCGGGTATTCCACCCCATTTCCAATATTCCACTCCAAAGCCTAAACTCATGGCACTTTATTGTTCTTTAAAGTTTTTTACTTCTCTAGCATGTTGTTTTGTATAACGGAGATTTTGAAAGCAAAAGTGGGTGGCTTCATAGTAAGTGAAATTCAGTCAATAAGAACCTGGGGATAAGTGTCTATGAGTTAAGAGGGCTCTATACATGTGTCTGCTTGGTTCATTTAGTATCTATACAGTAAATTGCTTTTACCAATACCTATTATATAGACAACACTAGTACACATAAATAACTCAGAAATAAATATATATATTTTGGAGGCATATAAGGAAAAAAATGACTCATTTGGAGAGGTGAATAATCAAGTCTGTAGAGCATAGGGTTAGACGGTGTTACTGACATTGAAAGATATTAAAACAGTGAACTGTGTCGTGCCGAGTAGACACATGTGAGGTCACAGAAGGGGGACCTCACATGAGGGAAGGTCAGGGAATGGCTCACTGAAGAAGCAGGACCTAAGCTGACAAAGAACGAATAAGCTTTAGAAAAACTGACAGAAGGAAAGGGGTTCTGCATGTCTTATTATGCAACACATCAGAAGTACTTAAAACATATCTCAACAAGAGCTATTTGCATGAGCAAAGCCTCTAGATATACATAACATGTTAAATGGTCAAAAGTAGATCAGACTTTAATGTCAAAGGATTCAGGGACCCATAGGTCAGGTAGGTTTTTAGATCTCAGGGAGAAGGCAAACAAAATACTCACCGTTAGGTTTCTGAAGCAGTAATACTATAAAAACTTAAAAAATATGGAAATACTTCCTTAACTGTGTGATGTCCTCATACAGGGCATCTTACATGCGTCTTATTCTTGTGGCCAACAGGGACAACTGCATTCCATTACTACATATAAATCACAGTTATTAACTCACTGGTAACGCAGTGATGATCAGTCCAATTGCATTCATCCATGCTGTAATATTCTCTCTTGGCACTAATGGCTGACTAAAGGTGAAGAAAAAAAATAAAAATGTGAAATTACAAAAATATTTTTATATGGTTGATAATGGATCTTATTTTGAGAATATATATAATTCAGGGCTAACAACCGACCTACTTCAATAAAACTACAATGGATTTTTTTGGGGGTGCCTGGGTGGCTAGTCATTGGGCATCTGCCTTTGGCTTGAGTCATGATCCCAGGGTCCTGGGATCGAGCACCGAATTGGGCTCCCTGCTCAGCAGGAAGCTTGCTTCTCCCTCTCCTACTCCCCCTGCTCGTGTTCCCTCTCTCACTGTCTCTCTGTCAAATAAATAAATAAAATCTTAAAAAAAAAAAACAAAAAACCACAATGGATTTTTATTGAGTAAAAATTTAATATACCCAAAAGCTAAGTAAGGCTTTTCTTAGTTGTCTCCTTTAACAATGGTTGCTGGGATGAAAGACTATTTCTACTTATTTATACTTTTCCAATCATCACCCTCTATTTTATGTTGATCTTCAATAAAGGAATCTTGAAAGACTATCTTTAGGGAGATGTTAACATTATTCCTAACTTTATTAAATGTCAAACAGCTACTGAAGAGTAGAGGTGGGAACAAACCGAGGTCTTCTGACTCTGTCCAGGGCTCACTCCATTACATCTATATCACAAAGATAAAATCCGGGACCAAAAGACAGTTACTATCCTACGTGCATCAGCCTTGGGACAACAGGTTTGTCTAACAGTTCCAAATAAAATATCATTTTTTTTTTTACAAATAAACAATGAGTGTTATTGCATGAAACAGGATACACACCTTTTCAGGACGACATTTAGAAGAGCATTTCCAACATCTTCACCTGAAACAGCCAAGGCCATGAGCTCCACACAAGTAACATGTAGTGCATGTGCAGCTGGGTTGGGAAACTCATTGAATCTCCAGTCACAGTTTGGGAATGGACCGGGAGATTTGCCAGCCATCGGTGCAGATGGTTAAAGCTATAACTATTTGTTTATTTTGAGATTAACGGCTCACATCTGTAGTGCTTTATAGTTTTAAAAGTGTTTCCCATGTAAACATCTCATTTTATTACCAATTTATCTGATTATAAGTCCCCAAGAAGTGATTGAACAGAAATTAAGAGGCAAATAATAAGAACCAAATACACATCAGTCTGACATAACTGAAATGTACTGACAGCAACCACGTGATTAACCACAGGTATAAATGGTTGCTCTTATATACCTGTGGTTTTGTAACTGTGACAAGATAGTTAGAGAGGCAACAAGAGTAGCCCCAGGCTTCATCCACCTATTTGTCTTAAAAGTTACAAGACAGTTGATAAGAAGATTACTTTATAATGAGTAATTCTTTTACTTCAGGAAACACATGCCTTCATGTAGGAAAACAAATCACAAAACAGTGGCATGGTATACAGACATGATAGGCATAGTGTGCTAATAACTTAAAACATGAAATCAAAATAAGGAAATAAAAATACATGTACAGCAGCCTTTTCATTAAAAAAGAGAGAAAATAAGTTTTATTATTATCTATTAATATTTTTAAAAAGCATTTAAGGATTTAAAGCAACAAAATTCTATTTTCTCCAGTAGCAAACAGATACATTTACTATAATACAGAGTACTTTTTTTTTTAGGAATAGAATTCTTTTCTTTGAAACAACCTCATTAGGTCTATTTTTTAGATATAAATTTAATGGAGTGAATGCGTGCCTATCTGGCAGCTAACTTGATGCTAATTTAAGCTTTCAATTAAACCTTTATAAAAGTAAAAATAAAAATAATTGCAAAAAAGAACTCAAGTTTTGGAATATATAAAAATATTACCTTGAAAGAATAATACGTATTCTCACAAATCAACATATAGTTATTTCTGAAGGGTCTGGAAAAATCACAATGAAAAGGATATTATCTACTAGTCTGCCAATCAATCTGCAATAGTAGGAGTCATCTGGGACCCAAGGATTTTCCTCCCGTGCGTTCATGCCACACTTCAGGTATGTGTCACTTAGACACCAGCCTTGTGGTCGATTATCCTTGAGTGAGCCAATGATGGCATGAACAAGCTTTCGCTTGAGATGTGGGCGTTCTCTCAGATGCATTTCATAATAGTGCAGAGTATTATACAAATAAGTCACAGGGCGATCTGCCAAGAAGAATACACATCATCACAGTGTTAATCTGGTTACACACAATGAAAAACTAACCCCCTGTTTTCAAGATTACCAAAAAATAACTCAGAAGCTCATGAAACTATTTCACATGCTGGGCAATTGCATATAATGAATATTTTTATTTTAGGACAAGGCAGAAGGCTTCTAGTAATATATACATGGTACGTAAAGGAATATCCACTGCAACACTGCTTACACTAGCAGAAAGATTCGAATAGTCTAAATGGTCAAAACAAGGTAAATCATGGCATGTGTGTGGCACAAATGAGTTTTTTATGTACTGATATAAAATAATCAATCCTAACACATTATAAAGGCATTAAACACAAGGTGCAAAACAATGTGTATATCCTATATTATTTGTGGGGAAATAAAACTAACCCCAGGATATCTAAGGAAGGATACACAAGAAACTGATAACAGTGGTCTCCTACAGAAAAAGAAACAGGGCAGGTGGAGGTCATGATGGAGTTAACTACTTTTCACTGCATACCCCTCTCTATCATGTGAATGTTACCTAATTCTCCCACCCCTCACAAAAAAAAATTTTTTTTTTAAAGATTTTATCTATTCATTTGACAGACAGAGATCTCAAGTAGTCAGAAAGGCAGGCAGAGAGCGGGGGGGCGGGGGGGCAGCATGTTCCCTGCTGAGCAGAGAGCCCGATGTGGGGCTCGATCCTAGGACCCTGAGTTCATGACCTGAGCCGAAGGCAGAGGCTTTAACCCACTGAGCCACCCAGGTGCCCCCCCAAAAAAATTTTTAAAGGAATGCTTGCTTGAACTTCATACCTATTCTGTAGTGCTAAAATGCAATTCAGACTTCTGGTTAGGGGATGATACCTAGACAAAGGACTGAGAAGAACTGCTCCCCAGAGAAATACACTTTGTCCCCACAGTGGCTGCTCTAGGCCTTTCATGCTCCTGTCGCTTACTCTGCCATTTTCTAGTCGCCTGGTTTAAAGCTTCAGAGTTGTCTTTGACATCTTCCTTTCTATATTCTCTCCACAAGCAGCTAATCAAGCCCTGTTCCTTCTTCCTTGACTATCTGTCCCTTCCTTCTCATTTCCAATATCATCATAGTTTTTCAGGTACTAATCATATAACTGAATTTTTTGACGGAAGTCTTTGAAATGGCTTCTTTCTTCCGAAACGTGCTGCCAACTACAATTAGATTTATCTTTCTAAAGTAATGCTTTCTATGCTTGATCTTACTCAGTAACTTCTAGCTGACTCTTGATTACCTGCAGGTTATAAGATCAAAACTTCTCAGCCTGGCACTTAAGGTGATCTACAGTTGGGTACAAAGTTTAAATTCTCAATTTAGCCAATGAGGAGACTGTCTTCAAAATGCTGCGATTTTTCCAAAGGATTCCTTCTGCCTAGAGTGTTCTCTTTTCCTGCCTGCTTGTATAAATCACATATATCAACAGCTTGAATCCTCTCGTCTAGGAAGCCTGCTGAGTGAGTTCATAGTAACATCAGTCTGTTCTGAGCTCATATCATATCATTCTTGTTCTCTACTTATTCGGCAACTAATTACACAAAAGGGGTCATCTCTTGCATATCACTTTTATTTCTGCTATTTAATACATTTGCCATGACCTACATATTCATATTTTTATGTCATCTATTTTATACTTCACGGCATCACTATATAGCACTTATTCTCAAAACACTTTTATTGAAAAACAATTAAAATAAAGTGTTTAGGGGCGCCTGGGTGGCTCAGTGAGTTAAAGCCTCTGCCTTCAGCTCAGGTCATGATCCCAGGGTCCTGGGATCGAGCCCCGCATTGGGCTCTCTGCTCAGCAGGGAGCCTGCTTACCCCCTCTCTCTGCCTGCCTCTCTGCCTACTTGTGATCGTTGTCTGTCAAATAAATAAATAAATAAAATCTTAAAATAAAATAAAGTGTTTAAACCGTGATTACCCATATGGTCATGCCCATACTACTTTTGTTTACTGAGTTATTAGATGGAATTATAATATGGAAAAGCTTACCGTGAAATTTATATAAGCCACCAAGGTGATCTAGTAGAGTTTCCAGTGATTTGGAAACTGGAAGCAACTCTAAAAATCTGTGGATGACTATATCAAATACTGGGAGAAATCGAAGACACACATTTCCAAAATAGATGGGTAGATAGGGAGACTGGATCTGCACAGGAGGATCAACCTGCTCCGCCAGGCCTTCAAAATATAGTTTCTCAGGGTATTTCTATGGAAGTGAACAAATGGCAAAAGTTCAGGGCATCTTTTTCTATTCTCTTAAAAAAATAAAGATAAATAAACTTGTCATTTTTAAAAGAATATGAAACCATTTTTGTTTTTATGATGCAATGAAATAAATCTAGAGTGCTTTACTTGAAAAAATATTATCCCAAAGACATAGCAAAAGAGATTTATGTAAAAAGAATTTGTAATAACCCGTTCATTTTGTAACTACTCACATCTACTAAAACTGCACTTTCAATAAATTCCTAACATAGAGCTACTCCAGAACCTTGAGGCAGTTCAGAGAGCTAATTTCCTTCTATATAGGTTAGAGGGAAAACAGAGAACCAAAGAGAAAACAGCCAAACCAATTAGCCAAATTCCTAAGAATGGCATAAACAAGATTCACTGAAGTGCTGAACTGAGTTAGTACCTTGTGATAACTCATGTGCTTGGTGTGCCAGTCATTCTGTAGCCAGTGTTCTGGAGAATTTTCTTTCACAAAGTCACTTACTCGATTTCTAAAATCATTTGGTTTGAGTAACAGTAACTGAATTATGAAATAACAAACCTGGGCTTCATTTCCTTCATGACTACGCATGGCCTTTGGAGAACAACAGAAAAATAGTATTAAAATCTGACCTGTGCAAAAGCATGGGTCTGCTACTAGATAGTCTATATGTGAATATAGTAAAATTCTCACTATTATTAGAATTTTATTATATGTCTCATCTACCCCTAACCAACTGTTCAGAATTAATTCCCTGGACATATTTGACTTTCTTGCCCATTTTTGGTTCTCACCATTCCTTCTGCCCAGTGTCCCTCTTTTTTGGTTGAAATTCAACCCATCCTTCAAGATCTCTCACCTAGATAGAGATCGTCTCATTGTTGCCAGGCAATATTTTCCTTAACCTCTATCTTATCCTTCTATTTTACTGATCTATAAATTTAGCTCATTTCTCCTACTATATCATAACCATACTTATATTTATGCTTCACTGCTAAGAGGTTAATCAACTAAGTCACCCCAAACATCACCATTATAGATTTAAAAAGTAGCATTTTCCAGCCTGGTTCTGTGTCTTCTCTTAATTTTGCCTGAAAGAGACATCAAGTGAAGAGGAAAAATAATATGGGGAATATTGGGTGGCTATGAGAAATATTCAGTTCTGAATATGGATGCCAAAGTGTAGAGAAATGATTATTAGCACTCTGCAAAGAAATACAATGACTTTTTTTTTTTTTTTTTTTTAACCACTTTCTGCCTCTAGTGGCAGCCTTTGGAAGTCAACTCAGGGGCTAATTGCTTGTACTTTTACAGTATCACAAGGCCAGGACCATGACTGTCTTATTTATTTCTATACTTTCTATGCATAGAACACAGTAGAAATTTAATACACACTTGCTGAATGAATGAATAAAGACACTGGAAAATCTCTAGTTCCTTAGGGAAGTGATAGCAATGCTTGATAGTAGTATAATTTCATTAAATCCTTAGAAGCAATATAGCTGGATTAGCGCAAGATCCATCAGTCACACACCTTGATCCAAAAGAGAATGAAGCAGCTTAGAAACTTATTCTTAAATAAGCGTATTCTTACCAGGCAGAGAATTAATCTGTCCAGTGTAACAATGTTATACTTCCATACCATGTCATTAAGAATTTCAATGCATTTGTTGAGTTGCTGACCCCCAGCTGATGTAGAGAACTCATATACTAAGAAATCTGCAAATGTTCTCACATGGGCTACCAGGGCCCTGGCTCCAATTCTTTCTAATACTCTTGAAAACAAAGAGTAAAAATTAAGATATATTGCTATATGGTATAACGGTTTGTCAAATGGAATGCAGATCTAGGTTTCTGGCTTACCTATAGCCAATTTGATTAATATGATCTGTTTCTAAGAGCATTTTCCAGAGAAGACAAAGGAAGAGAGGAGGAGAGCCTTGCATAGAGAAGTGGGTAATGATATCATTTTCATTGGTCATTGACTTCCACTTCCTATATTCCTCCTCCACATTTTTTTTCAAATTAAAACGGCTTTCCTGAGGTACATTATTTTGCTTGAAGAATGCCTAAAAGGAAGATCAGAAGTTTACATCAAGGGTTATAGTAAAAAGAAGAGCACTCGCTATAGAGTCAAGAAACCAGTTCTAGGCTTGATTCTGATACTAATAAACTTTATGTGACCTCAAGCAACTTAGTAATCAAGACCTGAATTTCTATAATGGGAAAATACACAGGCTTGAGGAGGTTATCTCAAAGATTCCTTTCCTAGATTTCCTAAGCAGAAATTCCAAGCAAGCCTAAATTCAAAGCCTCCTTAATCACCTGTTGATCTTCTGCTCATCTTTGGAAAGAAAGAAAGAAAGAAAGAAAGAAAGAAAGAAAGAAAGAAAGAA
>ML110339.1:0-28826 GCA_003697995.1 Taxidea taxus jeffersonii | reverse complement strand
GAAAGAAAGAAAGAAAGAAAGAAAGAAAGAAAGAAAGAAAGAAAGAAAGAAAGAAAGAAAGAAATTAATTTACATACATTTTCATTACATATTTTGTTATCTCTATAAGGAAAATCCATTATACTACCTCAGACCATCAGTATCAATATCACCTGGGACCTGTAAGAAATGTAGAGTTGGGCCCCATTCCAGACCTACTGAATTCTAAGTTCTATTCTAAGCAGTCTATCTGAACAAGCCCTCTAGGTAATTCTGGTAAGTTTGAGAACTACTGCTCTAGCCCTATTGGCAGTTCTAGAAAGCAGATGCTCATTATGCTTAAACTTTTCTCTGAAAATTAGAGGACAAATGAGGTTTTCCTTTCTCCATATCATAAAAGCCAAGTTAATAGTTTTTCTGTGTGATTAAAAAAAAATTCAGTCAAGTGTAACAATGTGTATTATGTGAGTCTCTGTTAAGCTGTATATCTCTCTATTTCAGTTCTAAGAGAGAGAGACATTTTTTCAGGTCATGTGTTAATTCTCACAAGATTCTAAAACTGTTAACTAATAAGGTAAAATGAAAATCTTATTTTTAGTTCTGGAGTAGGACAGGGAAAAACTCAAGAGACTTTGGAATAGCAAAGATTTTTAAAAAAGGAAATATAAGCTGATTTCCTTTGTATATCACTAAAACAAGCTCTCTAGAATAACACTAAGTGGGAAGAAATGAGTTAATGGGAAAGAATGATTTCATATATATTAAATGGAAAAATGACTTTGTATACATTCAATATGTAATTAAGACCAAATTACCTGTAGTGGGCCTGGAAAACAGCTAAGGGTGTGTGACGCCCAATTATGAGGAGTAAAACTCATGATGGTCTGAAGTATGTCTTTACACCAAGTTCCCTGAATTGAATCAGAGCCTGTAAAAAAATCTAAACATAAACAAAGATATGTAATCCAGATATAAATGATCCACAATTCATAAGTGATATCGTAAGGAAAGTAACAATTATGTACACCCATTGAATTTCACTGTAATACGCTCACTGCTTAACTAGTTATATTCAATTTAAACTTACATTCTCTTAGTTTATAAATAATTTGAATGATTAATTAGTAAATATGAGCACAATGAAAAGAAGACAAAAGACATTGCAATCTTTTTTTTTTTTTTTTTAAGTAGGCTCCATACCCAGTGTGGAGCCCAACATGGGACTTGAACTCATGATCCTAAGATCAAGACCTGAGCTGAGATTAAGAGTTGGACACTTAACTGACTGAGCCACCTAGGTGCCCTTGCAATTTTTTTTTTTTAAGGTTACAGAGCACCAGTGGTCTAACAGTGATACAGGCCCACTATGACTGCTCATGTAGTTCACTCTGACAATGAGGTATCAGCACTTTCTTAAGCCAAGGAAACAGAATTAAGAAAGTATCTTTTTCTAGTAGTTGAAATAGCTAGACTTTAACTCTCTAAATCAAGGTTAATTTATGTAAAATAAGATAGAGTTCACACAAATGTATTTGAAGTTGCTAAATTCAGTAACTACTTCTTTAAAACAGCAGTTTTCAAAGTGTGATCTGCAGATTCTGTGGGTCCCCAATATATCCTTTCAAGGATTTGATGAGGTCAAAACTATTAAAGTAATAGTAAGATAGTACCAACCTTTTTACTGTGTTGACATGTGCATTGATGGAACAAAGGGAATGGTAAGTAAAACTGCTGGCCCTCAGAACATTCAAACAGTGGCACCAGACTATACTAACAGCCACTGTAATCTTCACTACACTCTCATGGGGGAGAGGGGATGTAGAAGGGAAGTGCCAGTTTTACTCAAGAATATCCTTGAAGTAGTGAAAGGAATGTATCTTAGCCCTTAAGTACATCTAATTTTATGTTATGATAAAAACGGAAGCATGCATAAAGTATCCTAGCTACCAATCAAAATATGATGGATATCTTAAGGAAAGATACTTGCAATTTTGTTTAAATATTCAGTTAAATCTCTTCTTGGCCTTTTGGCTAAGATCATGTGTGGAATATCGAGTTAAGTTAGCTCCTTTATTTTAATGGAACTCCACTTTTACTTTAAAGAACATCTGACAGAAAACTACAGTTATTCGGATTTGGGCACTAAGCAGCAATTTTCTTGAAAATTAACAAAGGGAACCTGTTACTTCAAGGAAAACAAATGACCATATCTTTTGCCAATGACAAAATTTGACTTTTCAAGTGAAGAATCAAAATGTTGGAAAACCTGTATCCATTACTATAAGCCTGATAGTTTTCCAAAACTTAATGATCTTCCTAATGAAATTTGCAGCGATATTAACAAATGTAACTTTAAGATACTGTATAGTGAAGTGTGCCCACATTTATAAGATCTATGTAACACAGTGAACCAAAGCTTTCCAAAAACTAATTCATGAAGTTATAAAATATACATGAATTTAAAAAATCCATTAGGTGTGCAAAAGAGACCAAAGGATTGTAATGTAAGAGTACACAAAGTTCACTGATAGAACTTTGGATTCTACACTGCAACTAATGTTTGAGAAACCATCACTTGTCCAATCTTGTGTGACATCAGAGAATATTCACAATTATTGGAAAAGGACATTAAAACAGTCCTCCCCTAAAACCTCTTACCTGTGTGGGCCATATTTTTTTTAGTTCTAAAATAACATATTACAGTAGATGATATGTAAAAGTAAATATGAGAATCCAGCAAAGCTTCTTTACATCAGGTATTAAAGAGAGATGCAAAAAATGTGAAACAATGGTGCCTCTTCTCATTAAAGTTTTATCTGGAGAATATATAGTTTATTTTTCACAAAAAAAATGCCATTGATGTTAATATATAATAAGTTTATTATTTTTAAGTGAGTCAACAAATATTTAAAAAGCTTCCAACTAATAATACAGTGTATATTACCTAAACTGAATTTAACTAAAAAAAATTTTAAAAAGCATCTATCTTAATATTTAATAAAGTAAATATTGATAGATAAAATCCATATGAAGTGGAAAATCTTTGGGAATTTCTTTTTTTATTTTTAAGAGTGTAAAGTGGTCCTGAGACCAAAAACCTCAAGAACCACTACCTAAAAATGATGTAAAATGGCTGAAAACTGAAGCTCAATTCACTTAATATAAGAGCACACAGAAGAACCTACATTAATGACTAAAATGGTGAAAGTATTAAAACAACCACTATTTTTTCCAAACAAATGAAATGGATCTTTTCAGTATGTTATCCCCTTAATAAACAGTAGGGACACTGCATGCTCTAATTCATCTGTTTTTGTCAGTGGCAACCACCATATTCACTGTACCTGTTACGTGAGTTGCTCTAGCTAAGGTTAATATCAAGGCTCGGTTCAGTTCTTCGGATTCTGCGGACAGCACTGTTTTGGGATCACTCAGGAAGCGTGTGAACTGTGGCTGGACCTCCGAGCTCCCTAATGCTGTTATAAGCCTAAGTGCAGTGCTCTCAACACTGAAAAGTGGGAGAACAAAAAGAAATGAAAAAGTTAAGTTACATATAAAGTTTCAGAATTATAGATTTAAATCTAATTCTATATTAATTAAATGGAAAAACACGAAAACAATGAATTTCTCTTCTTTGATTAAAAAAAACACCCTCCTCCTTTATGTGAGAATGAGCTTTCTCTAGTTTTAAAAACCTGAGGTGCCAAAAAAAATTTAAAAAACTGAGGTGCCAAATTTTACAGCAAAAACCATCTAACACTACACATTTGAAAAAGGTAGCTCATAGCTTATAGGATTATACAATTTCACCTGGATATACAGCATTTCAAAAAATCACATTTTTCAATCTGAAAATTATTTTCACTTAGAGCTAAATCAGAGTGACATGATAATTTAACCATAATCTGGAGTGTATTTAAATCCAATATTCTAAAGGAATAAACTAAAACATTTTGTCAAAGGCCCTGGAAGTACTTATTGTCAGGCCAAAGATCACCAGGTGAGGCCTGAATTACCTTAATAACTTCCTATTTAAAAAAGCTATCCTGGGGTGCCTGGGTGGCTCAGTGGGTTAAAGCCTCTGCCTTCAGCTCAGGTCATGATCCCAGGGTCGTGGGATCGAGCCCCACATTAGGCTCTCTGCTCAGCAGGAAGCCTGCCTCCCTTTCTCTCTGTGCCTGCCTCTCTGCATACTTGTGATTTCTATCTGTCAAATAACTAAAATCTTAAAAAAAAAAAAAAAAAAGCTATCCTCTATTTCTTCTGTATTGGAAATAAAACACCCTAGAAGCAGAGGAGATTTATGACACATGAATACAAATACTATAAGGGATTAAGTGCCCCATGTCCAACACAGTTTCTAAGAAATCTTAGGGAAAGGCTGTCATCCCACAGCTCACCAGAGATGGAGCTGGTTCTGGTTGGTTTGTGCAACAGCAGCTAGAGTATGAAGATGGCTCAGGAGCTGTACCCTGTAATGCGGCTGGATGTGGTGCATCCGGTAGCTGAACATCTCAAGAAGTGTGTGTAAGATCCCCCAGGCGTGGGATTTGAAAACAGTAGGCAAAAGTTGACCTTGAGGAACAAGACAATTTAAGGTACCAATTATAAAAGCTATGCATTAAAAGACATTGAAGAAAAGTCACATGGAGTAAAATCTGTGTCAAGATTTGATAATGAACACACACATATACACTTTCCAAATTTTCTCCATTAATTTCTCCTTTAATGGTAAGGAAAAAAAAATCCATATCCTAATTAGAATACCAAGTTTGCTTTTTTCTTTTTTTGTTGGACTATGACAAATGATACTCAAGCTCATCTGAAAAAATGAGACAACATGAAAAAAAATTACCCTTCCTCACTTCTCAGTTGTTTTTAAAATTACTTTCATAATGTTAATGTTCCCAATCTTCTGAAGCATGAGGATCGTTCTTTAACATACAAATTGCATGACACCCACGCTTACTCTTTCCTCTCTCCCAAAAAAGCTGTATTCAACCCTCAATTATCTGGGGAGAAAAGTAATTATGGTTCATATTAAAATTATACTGTATTAGTAAAAAGTTGTAATTACCATTAATCAGAAAAATTCTTCAATATTAGAAAGTATCTATTACTTAGAACTGCATAGCAATTAACAGATGCTATAAGCTATCTTCTGAAATAGAAGTATTTTCTGAAAGTAGAAAACTCCTTTGCCAATCAGATACAGCCCCAGGGGCAAACCAGCAGAAGCAGCACATGGGACCACACATTCTTGCATGAGAATAGGGACCATGTCTGTCTAGCTCACAGTATCCCAAGCACTTAACAAAATACCCCTTTTAAAATTTTATTTTATTTTTTTTCAGTGTACCAAAATTCATTGTATATTCACCACACTCAGGGATCCATGCAATACGTGAACAATACCCCTTTCTTATCATAACTTTAAAGTACAACTCACTCTCCTGACTCTCACACTCTTATCCCTCTTTTTTGCTTGATTTTTCTCCATAAGACTTATCATCTGACATATTCCATACTTCATTTATTTTTTTGTCTGTCTCCCTCATTAGCAGGTAATCTTTATGACGGCAATGACATCTGCACACTACTGTATCCCCAGACCTAAAAGAATCCGTGTTGAACTAATGAATGGGTTAATGGTTATTAAACACCAGAAAGTCCTGTCTTACTGATAAATCCTTTGATGCCCAAGGACTCTATTTCCATATACACCAATAAACGACTGTAAGTTTCCACTAGGGCTGGAGCCAAGGCCACGCTGGATTTTGCATGAGCAAGTTTTATCACTCTTGTAGCAATGCTATGGATAAGGCTGAGGAAAAACAAAAGAAAAGAAAAAAATCCATATTTTTGAAATAGATAAGCAGTTACTCAGAGGGAATTTGGTATAAATCTAAACTTAAATACATGAAATGCATGAGCTCCATTTTAATCATTTAAGTTGTTGCATTGAGACTAATTCTGGTTTCCATGGTGCTTTCGATATACATTAGGATCCCTTTGCTCATGCAAAAGCAAAGTTTGGGTATGACTCATAAAAACATACTTGATTTAAAAAAAAAAAAAGACTAAAACACACCAAACCCAAAACCCCAAAATCATTTAAACAAAAAGAGCATGTATAAATGGTTTTAATCTGGTTTTCTTTTTCAAATATGTAACTACAACTATTTGAGAAATTAAATGACTTTTATTATAGAATTACTTAAAAAAATCACTGCTAAGATCCAAACTCAACTCTGTCACACAGCAGGTAAAGCACACGTATAATGCTATGACGTTTACCATTAGTAAGAGTATGACTCTTCTAGAACCGATGTCCCACAAATGCATTCTCTTGTATCTACATAGTGTCTGAACTCTGAGCCAATACTTAAGAGCTAAAAGACTAGAAATAAAAATCTGGATTTCCAGGCCTTCTCAAAAAAATTTAGAAGATCAAGCTATACTAGTCTACATTCTTATATTTTAGAAATGAACTAAAATGGCAACACCACGAGGTAAGCCCTTCATGCTTCAGTCAGCCTCAATTCCTTCTAGATACACATACTTGTATGTGCATGAATATCTGGTTCTCTTTTACTCAGCAGCATGTGGGACTCACAAACATTGTCAGCTTGGCTCTTAGGGGTACTTGAGTTCTAGAATCACAACCAACAGAGCCATTTCTGTCTTTTTAGAAAACCATAATGTCAATTCTAAAATCATTCCTATTTCTAATCAATATAGTATAGGCATTACAATTTTCGTATCCCTGGACTCAGCAATTTTACTTCCAGCAAATTATTTAATAAAAATGTATTATAGATAGGTGCAAAAACAGTTTTAAAGGTAGTTTAGATATCATTATAATACTAAGACACTGTGAATAATTCATATCCAACAATGTGGAACTGGCTAAATAACCATATATAGCCACACAAAAGACTTCTTCATAGAAATTAAAAACAGATGTTTTTAAAAAACACTAGAAAGAGTTGTTGACAGATCATTATGGGGAAACGATGGTTATGAAAGAGTACTGCAGGGAGCATGCGCGGCTCAGTTGATTAAGTGTCTGCCTTCTGTTCAGGTACTGATCTCAGGGTTCTGGAATCAAATCCTGCACCTGGCTTCCTGCTCAGTGGGGAATCTGCTTCTCCCTCTCTTTCTGCCTCTCCTCCCACTGCTATCACTCTCTTAAATAAATAAATAAAATCTTTTAAAGAAAAAAACATCACAGTAAGAATCAATTTTGTTAAAAGAAAAATCTCAACCCATAAATGCATATAGTTATACATAGAAAAAAAAAAAGACTCAGAACATACACCAAAAAATTTTATAGTGCTCATTTCTCATGAAGAGATTATGGCAATATTTTCTTGAGATTTATTTGTATACTCTAGAATTCATATAATACTATTTTTATAATAAAATAAATCTAATTATTTTTTAAAAGTATACCTGACCATAAAACACACACACACAATCATGAAATAAAGCCTATACTACATTGGTATCAATTCCCTAATACAGGACCAAATAAAAAGAACATACCTCATTTTGGCATGAACCGTCAGTGAATCCAGGAGGTTCATGGGTAAGGGAGTAATAGATGCTGAAGCCAAGCAGCTTGTTCCAGGAAGAGGTACTCTCATAATTCCATTTCCATAAATAGTTTCTACCAGAGCTCCCATGGGTAATGTAAAACATTCTGAATTTGTAGAGTATGCATTACACAGCAAGGCAATCTTATAGTCATTCATTTGTAAACTTTTATTTCTAAGACTCTGCTGTAGGAACCTAAAATTTCAAGTACCATTAAAGAGTAAAAAATGCAAATAATTTCCAGAAAGTTAACTCTGTGCTTTAAAAAACATTTAATTTCATGAAATGATTTATTAATACTATCTTTATTCCTACAGGTATTACAGTTTCTGCCCCAAATGCAGAGTGGAAACACAGAAAAGTTTCAGTAGCATTTCAAAAAGAACTTAAGTAATCACAAGTTATCAATTAATGGATATTTGTTAAGTATTACTACATACATGGAAGATTCGGATAATAAAGAAATAACTCAAGAGTTCATGAACTTGATTTCTATTTATTATCTATCTGGTTAAGCACAACAATGTGGCTTCATTATAGATGTCACTGTGAAAAGATATTAAGGAATATCTCATAAAGGGACAGCCAAATGAAATGTGAAGTCTGCAAACCCTACAGTCTCCTATGAAGAGATTTGGCAGTCCTTGTCAGAAGTTCTAGGTGGGAAGTTCAGGTGTTCCTAACACCGGTGACTATCTAAAACCAAGTCTGTCTAACAAGGGAATCTTCTCTGGGTAATCGCAATTCTGGAAATGGTGTAAGGGAGCACACCAGCCAGAGCAGTTCAAATAATCCTGGCTGCCCAGGGAGTGAAGACATCTGTCAGATCACTCTCAGATCCTGAGTACTTAAGAAATTTTGAAACACTTTCACATGCTTTTGGAAAATAAGAACTTTAACTCAGGTAAAACATGTTAAAGCAAAAATTAGACCTGGAAATTAAGTGTATGTATGTCTGCATACATATAAAAATTTTCTAGTTGTTTTCTGATACAGGTATTGGTCAATTTTTCTTGGTAGGCCACTGCCCATTAAATATTCACCTTTACCCCCAGTGGGTGTAGGGGTATTTCCATACTTGATACAAATACTGAGACCAAGATTAGCCTACAGTACACTATTTATTAATTAAAAAAATTAATTGTTAAGCTACAAATTACTTACTCATGGTGAAGCTTTAGGGAATGAGGTATTGGAATCTGTAGCTTAGAGTTGTCATTTTGGGCTTTTCTATTGAGATGAATCCAAATGCAAGTCATTGCAAAGGCATGAGTTGACTGGGGTTTGTTAATATCAGGAACTGGGATATACTGGAAAATAACAATAGGCATATGATAGGAAAGAGAAGAATTAACTAATTATATGTATTCTAATAAATATGTGTTCTAATAATCCATTATTGATATACCTCTTTTTAAAATATCCTTTATTAATTTAACTTCAATTGTTCTTTGACTATTCAATACTACAAATCAGAAGTTCTAACAACTATAAAATAATGAAAATGTAATTACAGGATTGTTTTTTTCTTGCCAAGAAATTAAGAGAAATTCAAAGATGCTTAGGTGAATTTTCCTACTGTCATGAGGCATTCACAATCATTTAAAAATTATATTCTTTAAAAAACAAACACATTAGGGACGCCTGGGTGGCTCAGTTGGTTAAGCGGCTGCCTTCGGCTCAGGTCATGTTCCCAGCGTCCTGGGATCGAGTCCCACATCGGGCTCCTTGCTCAGCAGGGAGCCTGCTTCTCCCTCTGCCTCTGCCTGCTTCTCTGTCTGCCTGTGCTTGCTCTCTCTCTCTCTCTGACAAATAAATAAATAAAATCTTTAAAAAAAAAAAAAACACATTATAAAATTTTACTGAATGTGATGAATATACTGAAAACACAGAATTTCTAAATGTCACATATATTCCTTATATATTCCTTATATATATTCCACATATATTTCTTATATATTATATATTCCTTATATATATTCCTTCCTTTTCAGGAACATCTAACAATTAAGAAATATACAATCTAAGTAAGTATGATAATATACACTATCACACATATACATATATTGTATACTGATGGGGAAAAGACATGGATATCGGTAATTTGCTTTAAAATTGTCTAGTGTTAACAAAAAAGATGAGTGGAAAGATAAAGCAAGGATACTTCTTTTTTTTTTTTTTTAAAGATTTTATTTATTTATATCACAGTCAGAGATCACAAGAAGGCAAAGAGGCAGGCAGAGAGAGGGGAGGAAGCAGGCCCCCCACTGAGCAGAGAGCCCGATGTGGGGCTCGATCCCAGAGCCCTGGGATCATGACCTGAGCCAAAGGCAGAGGCTTTAACCAACTGAGCCACCCAGGCGCCCCAGCAAGGATACTTCTTAAAACTGCAATGAAATATCCCCTCATACCTATCAGAATGGCTAAACTCAAAACAAAAGAAACAAGTGTCAAAAAGGATGCAGAGAAAGAGGAATGCTCTTGCACTACTGGTGGGAATGCAATCTGATGCAGCCACTACGGAAAACAGTATGGAGGTTCTTCAGAAAGTTAAAAATAGAACTACCCTACAATACAGTAATTGAACGCACTATTGGGTACTAAAATACAAAACCACAAATTCAAAAGAATACATGCACCCTATGTTTACTGCACCATTATTTACAACAGCCAAATTATGGAAACAGCTCAAGTGCCCATTGAGAGATGGAATGAAGAAGATATGGGGGGGGTGTGTGTGTGTGTGTGTGTGTATAAAATGGAAAATCACTCAGTCATAAAAACTAATGAAATCTTGGGACGCCTGGGTGGCTCAGTGGGTTAGGCCACTGCCTTCGGCTCGGGTCATGATCCCAGCGTCCTGGGATCCAGTCCCACATTGGGCTCTCTGCTCAGCAGGGAGCCTGCTTCTCCCTCCCCTCTCTGCCTGCCTCTCTGCCTACTTGTGTGATCTCTGTCTATCAAATAAATAAATAAAAATCTTTAAAAAAAAAATAATGAAATCTTGCCATTTACAACAACATGGATAAAGCTAGAGAGTATAATGCTAAGTGAAATAAATCAGTTAGAGAAAGACAAATACCATAGGATTTCATTCCTATGTGGAATTTAAGAAACAAAACAACTGAGCAAAGAAATAAAAAAAAGAGAGAAACAAACCAAGAAATACTCTTAACTATAGAGAACAAACATGGTTACCAGAGGGGAAGTAGATAGAGGGAATGGGTGAACTAAGTGATAGGGATTAAAGAGTACACTTATCATCATGAGCACTAAGTAATGTATAGAATTGTTCAATCATTCTATTACACATCTGAAACTAATAAAAAACTTAAAAAATATTTCTTGGTAATGAATACATAGCAGTTTATTTTTCTATTCAATCTACCTCTTCGTGCATTTAAAAATTTCCATAACAAAATGTATTTTAAAAACTGGCAATCATCAAAATATACCATAGATTACTCAAATACTCATATAATAAAATAGGGGGAACATACTCAGTGGGCAAACAAGTTATTAATACTGATGTCAGTTGATCTCCCAGTAATGTGTACAGATTAAAACAGCTTAACGCTTTCAAAACTATAAACCTATTTAGAATGCAGAGAAAGAGCTTGCTATACAAGATATTCAACTGTAATTTAAAATAAACTTCAGAAATAATCTAGTTCAATTTCTTCACTTTTACATATGAGTAAACTAATGTTAAGAGGGATTGATGTCCATTCCAATTATGGTTAGTCACAGAATTGGGAAAGAACTCAGGTTTTCAGCTTCCAAATCTAGTGATCTTTTCACGAAATCACACTACACATAAATTAGACATAATCCAATCATCATACTGTTAACTATTTTATAAAACTTACCTCTTTTTCTGGGTATAGAAGGTCAAAGAGCTTCATGACAGGGAGAAAATCAGCTAGCGCATTTTTCTGAATACTTCCAGAAATAAATTGCAGGAGAACCCACATTAGATGATCTCTGCCTTTAATCAGTCCTCGCCCTGCTAACTGTAAAAGATGTTTAGATACACATCTACACAGCTGGTTAAAGAGATGGATGTAGTAAAGTTTAAAGAAAAACAAAACAAAACAAAAAACCAGGAGAAACTCTAGTGTCCAAAAGTTAGCATCTAGCTCTGGCATTTATAAAGTATTTAGTCTCAAGACACACCAAGCAAAGCCTTTTAAATTATTTTTATATTCTATATATGTTTCCTCCCTGACTCCCAAAACAGCTGTGCGTACCAAAAGTTAAATGTTTTAGAACATGACTAGGTTGACCATGTATGCAAGATAATCAAGTTTACTATGAGATAATTACTTAAAATAGCTCATCAAACACAAGCAGTACCTCATGATACCAAAAGGATTTTTTAAAAAATTTAAAATCTTCAAGAAGTTGTTATCAAAAACTATTTCTGTTTTCCTGCAGATTGTAACAGAAATCAAACATCATGGAGTGGCAGTGGGGTAACTAACTGGTGGTTGGAAGGATTTTAACAATGCTTACAAAAAAGTTTCCCCCAAATAATCCATGTTTTAGAGATGTTATAGATATAACAACATTTATTTCTATTCACCGTGTCTAAGATCTTACAATAAAACCAACTTTTCCACAAGCATACTCTTTTACTTGTAGTCTCTATTTTAGATTCATTGTCCTACTTTTTCATTCACTGCCAAAGTAGAAACCAGTGAATGATCCTAGACTCCTATACTCCCTGTTACCTATCCATGGCCAAGTCCTATTCTCAGCATACCTGTATCAGCGTATCTGGTCTTGGACTCCTCCTCTCTGTTGTTGTTTGGGCCATCAGCATCTCCCACTCGTATCACTGCAAAGGTTCCCTTACCAATTTCCTTGTCTCTGATTTTGTCCCCCTCCATCTCTTTATGTTACCCTCTACCTACTACAAATGGCAATTAGCAGTTTTTTCCCGCTTGTGTATGATGATGTCATTCCCCTCCTCATTTGCCTTCCAAAGAGCATCTAAACACCTTTAGAACAAACACGTGGCCATATAAAGTTTTCCATATCTGGTCTTGCCTTCTCACCTTCCTGATCTCACCAACACTTTCCTGTTTATATTTTTCTTTCTAGTTCTCACACACATTAATCTTTTTCCAAATGGTCATCTTATTGCAATGGAAACACTTTCTTATCTTTTCCTCTTGGCAAATTTCTACTTATCCTTCAAGTGATAGCTTTAAGATCTCTTTGATAAAGTCATTCCTGACGTCTTGAATAGGGACTATTCTCCTTCATACCTACTGCAGGAAAATATGCTTCCATTATGTGAACTATTAAATTATAATCAAACTGTTTACTCTTTTTTTTTTTTTAAAGATTTTATTTATTTATTTGTTATAGAGAGAGAGAGCGAGCACAGGCAGACAGAGTGGTAGGCAGAGGCAGAGGGAGAAGCAGGCTCCCTGCCAAGCAAGGAGCCCGATGTGGGACTCGATCCCAGGACGCCGGGATCATGACCTGAGCCGAAGGCAGCTGCTTAACCAACTGAGCCACCCAGGCGTCCCAAACTGTTTACTCTTTTATCTTCCCAATAGTAAGCTGCTCCTTAAGGGTAGCACGGTGCCTTTTCATTTTGTATTCCCTGGTCCTTGCACCATGAATATGTGGAATAAATGACTGAAACCAATATTTACAGTGACAAGAAAGTGAAAAGTTTAGAAACCACAAAAGCACTGCACAAAATGGAAATTAGGGCTGAGAACTTCTGTTGTTGTTGAAATTACCAGGCAATGTCCATTATCAGTCTAAAACATACTCATCAACAGGTGAAGTGGCTCTGATGAAAGATTTAGTACTTACCTTCTGATGAAGAGAAAGGACCATATGTGGAAAACTTGCAAATTGGAAAAGCACAAAGAAAATGAGCTGACTTGAGAGATGCTGCCATAGGAGTTGGCTTGTGCCGCCATCATCAAACTTCTCCTCGGTCTCAGACCGCTCCATGGCATAGACCACCAGATCCACCAACTGGTCCTCCAGCACAGGGCAGCGCTGCTTGTGCTGTAGGGCAGAGATTAGATACAGTATTCCAAAAGCCTCCCGGTTAGTTTTAGAAGTTACTGGTTAATGGACATTAATTGTAACAAGAGGCTGAGAAGCATGGAATGAAGTTGAACTTAAGTTAAGGTTAGATTTAGTCTATTAAAGCTGCATCATGTTACATTACCATAGAGGATGAGTTCCATACAAAAAATTACTTTCCAGATCTCATAGAACACAGACTCCTTATTAACTTTTGACTTTCACTCACACGTCATTATTTCAATTTGACAAGGGGCACTACACAATAGAAAATTTTGCTATTTATCCTTTGAAAAAATAAAATTTACAAAGCATATAGAAATGATGACAGCAGTGTTAATTTTGCATTCTAACTCAAAATATAAAAAACCCAAATCTCCAAGAATCAAATATTGTGATGAGAGCAAACAAAGCAGAATCTATGTATTTTAAAGCAACCACCACAAGTTTATACTAACTTTACATACAGAGATGTATCTAAATAGCTGCCAATTACTCAGTATCTGTTTTTCAATGTGTGTTACTGATCCTGATACTGAAATGTAAACTTCCTTTACAAAAAACTGATCTCAAAGTTAATCTCTGCTCTTCCTTCTTAGAAGCCAAACATAATGCAGCTTTAATTTTAAATTAGACTATTTTAAAATCTAAAACAAGAAAAAGAATTGAATTTAAACACTAAAAATGAAAATGCAACTTCCCTTTCTAGAGGCAAAAAGATTTATGCTTTTAAAAGTGATTTAAAAAAATATACTTTTACCAAAAGAAATATGTTAAGCCATATTTTAAGCCATTTTCCTATTTCTTTTATAAAATATGTTATATGACTTAATGGCCAGGCAGTTGGACGCCTTTCTAGTGAATGCAATTACTAATACAGATGCTTTCCCTCTAAACTTTAGACATGATTATTAGTCTTTTGCCATGAAAAAGGGATATGATTTCTTTAAATTTAGGGAAAAAATGCAAAATGGGGACAGATTTGGAAAAAAAAACAAAACATGAGTAGCATCCCCTCTTTTGCATGCTCTTTGCCAGCTCCAAACTTGTAAAGCTCCAATATAGCTGCACTTTCTTAAAGCATGCAAATAAAACAAACATCTATCCAAAACAGTAAGCATCAATGGTTGTTTCATAGTTTTTCCAAAAACACAATGCCATGATCACAGTTCAACCACATTACAGGTTTACAAATAGCAATATTAACACCACCAGTTGAGACTACAGTACTTTCCCTCCAAATGTAATTATCATTATGAAGCAGAGCAAAGTGCAACAGACAACACTACAAACTATTTCTTAAATCAGCATGCAAAACTACTGTGTACAGGGCTTGAAATTCACTAGTTCTGCCAACCACCAACAACCTAAGAAATGTGTCAGACAACACAAATTTAGAGTGAAATCATTCAAAGTATACAAGAGTCAGAAAAATTTGTGAAAAGAAATAAAGCCAGGATTTCCAGTAGGAATTTTTCATTAGTGATGGGAATTTGCCTCTAGTTTGGAAACTAACCAATTTGTCATCTATTCCTCCATCAACAATGGTCTTCTGTTAGTCTACTTCAGGATAAAAGAACTAACTAAATAAAATTGGTTTTTAGCACCTGAGTCGTTTTGGAATTTTCCTTTTTAGTATTAGTTATTTATTTTGAAAAACTAAATGTTTACCTACATATCTTTAACTGTTTTGTAATGGTCATACAGTTAATGATTTAAAGAGAAAAACCAAAAATATTAAGATTTTGACAAAGTAAGAACTGGAAAATCTACAGTTAAAGCTGATGATCTTTCAGTACATATCACGACTTAAATTACATCTAAATTTTCTGTTAAGAATTACATGAGTCTGGAATCTCTATGGCATCCAATGCCCTGGTGTCTGAGTGTGGCAGAACATCTATCAGGATTAACTCTATATTTCCCAGGTGTTTTGGTTAAAGCCAAGGATATTTCTCAAACTGAGTAGCTTAGTTCCTTTGTTTATTTGCCAATTTTATTAATACCAAACAGAAAAAGAAAAAAAAGAAAAACCCCCGCTGAAACATAAAATGATCTGTGTTAACTACTTGAGGATAAGTTTAGCTTTAGTTTTCTTCACTAAAAAATAAGTACATTAAAATTAATATTCTCCACCATGTAGATTATTTTACAAAGTGGAACAAATGAAAATTTGTAAAGCAGTTTAATAATCTGATGAAGATTACATATCAGTCACTAGGCTATGGTAATTTGGTAGACCACTGGATGCTTTGTCTGTGGCTATTTACCATGTGCTTTCTGAAGCTTTTGTAAATCTAAGTCTTCAAGGTAACAGGCATATAAGTGAAACTAGCTAGTTTACATCATATCTATATGCAAATTTAGTTAAAACCTGTTTAAACAATAAGAACCCAAGTTCAATATTTTAACAATTTAATTTCTGCATAATAGCTCAAACTGCATTGGAAACTTATTTTTCAGCTTTGGTAAAAGCTGAAAATGAGGCACAAGGCATTAACAGAGACACTAGCATTAACCTCTACTCATGACCCTGATTCTTTCCCACCACTATTCCAAACAACAAATGGTAATGCTTTTCAGTCTCAATAACTATATCCTATATTAAGTGGCCCCTTACAATTTTGATTTAATAGTTCTGGTACTGCTTTTGTGGTAAAATTTTAACATACTGTAGTTAGGGGGGCTTAAGTTAATTTCAAATCATTATTTCAGTGCTAGAAATCAATTTTAGAGCAATACCTATTCAGGACAAGTTGGGAAGAGAAATCCCTTTGTATACCATTTATCATATTCTCTGCCAATCAGAATTGGAACCCTATGCCAGTTAATACCACTTTGAATGGTGCCTTTCAAAAATAACTGAGTGATTAGTCTAGTACTTTACTGTCTCAGGGTAGCCAGAGTTTACACAACACCACCTAAGAGCTTGAGGAGCATATCTGTTTTGTAATGTTCTTATTTGGCACAAAGAACACAAAGTTGTGTAAAGACACAAAACAGGATTCTTCCACGGTGAACACTCCACCTTGATGGTCACAGAACTGGGCTATTTATGACTTTATGAATGTGACCGACTTTAGGATAAAATATAGCCCAATTCCTACTGGAAAATGCAATATGGACAGCTCTTAAAAGGTTTCAAGCTTTAAGTAAATTATTGCATTGCTAGAGAAAGGACAAGAAAGTATAGTGCAGGATATAGTTCTGTAATGATAAAAGATGTGATAAGATAAGTTGTTTATTTTTAATCATATATTTATACTTTGTATTCTCATTTTCTATTCTACTTTCTAGGTGGTAAAAATAATATATCAAGTCAATTCAGCATATATCTTTCATCTACAAGTCCATTCACTACAGAGTTTTCTACCAAAACAATTACTGATGAATTGTGAGCTATTGACAATGTTTACAGTGGGACCAATACTAATAATGTTCTGTCAGCATTTCCATTATAAACTTTATTTTTTATGGATTTATGTCTTAGTCATAAACTTTTTTTAGGTTGAAACTTGTTATTAAAATAATCAAATCAGAAATACTCTTCTATGAATTGTTTTGTCAATTTCTACTTTGAGAAGAGCTGCATCCCAAGTGAAAAAAGCTAATGATAACTAAGGATATCTGGGGGAAGGTACTCGCAGCTTGAATGACCACGGGTACATTTATCCACCAAACTGTAAGAAAAATTGAGTCAAATATGACTTAAAGTTCATTGCAAAAATTAGTTTTAAGACATAGCATGAAGCATTCTTTCAAAGTTGACTAAATACTTACCTCTAACTCAAGTGAAAGTTGATCAGAATTAATGAGTTCGTATTTAAGATGTTAAATTGACAGGTTATAATGAAGTAACTGTCAGATACTGTAGTGTGAAGCAGTTTCAGTTTCACATGTACATAGGCTTGTCCAAACAAGGAAACTTGGTAAATTTGTCAGAAGAAAAAACTTAAAATAATAAAAAAGAGATACTGCTACTAGGGTGAGGTTTGGCATGCAAAGTTTCAACACTGAGCAAGTTTTATGGCCAAGCTATATGTCCTTAAAAATAGGGCTTTATAAATGGAAGCACTGGCACAACCTTCACTATAGTATTGCAAACAGTAACGCTATTTTATATAACCTAGACAAGAACGTCTTTTTAAAATAAAAAAGCTGGTCTATTTTAATATGTTGGGCTCAAAAATTTTTAACAAAAATAATTGGAACCACTATTTTGTTTAAAATCTCAAAGGTGAAAAGTCCTGGAACAGACTTGGGACTGTATAAGAGTTTGGTTTATAAAGTTTGGCCACAGTGTTTTTCTCCCACTACAGGTGAGCTTCAATTGCAAGGAGCCCACTCTAGGAGGAGGACACTTTTGGCAAAGACTGACAAAGAAGGGTGTTTGTCAAGCAGGTGTGGGGTCACCTAAGAGTGTGACATTTCTTAGTCAATCCCCATGTTTCCAAAAAAACCTTTCCTGTATAAAGTTTACCACTCCAACTTTTAAAATAACATATCTCTATTAAAGTTTTTCCTCTTTGTTTTGTTTTTAATTTGTTTTTGTTTTAAGGCAAAGCAACGTAAGTATTTTTATAGATGTTATTTATTTATGTTTTAATAATCTGGAAAGATAAAGGCCACCATACATCTTTCCATCTCTGAAAATTCCACAAGGCGAGCTTTGGCCCTAAAGTATTTAAAAAAAAAAAAAAAGTAAAATGGAGTGGGAAGGAAAAACAACCCATCAAAAAGTGACAGGCGTTATTGTGTGCCAGGTGTTGTCTCTTTGTTAAAAAAAAAAGAAAAAAGAAAAAAGGAAAAAGAAAAAAAAAAGAATATAAAAAAAACAAACACCAAAAACCAAAACCAAAAACAATCCACCAAAAACAACTCTCATATCCCAAGAAGAAATTCATTTTAGTGGCCTTGGTCTCAGCATGGTCCTGCCAATTTCAAGCCCCGACCATACATGTATTTTCTAAATGGAATCAGTGGCTACAAAGCGGCCAGCGTATCGTTAGTCACAATACAACAGTAAGGTTGTGAACATACCTGAGCAATGTTCAAGGTCTAGAGCATTGGAGGATGGGCAGGACAAGACAGGACAGAACAAAAATAAAGGAAGAAAAAAAGAAAAGACAAAACAGTGACTATGAGGCCAGCCTCAAGGAACCCAGAGTCAGCACAAACCCTCCCACATGTTAAACCACCAAAAATAAACATATACCAAAAAGGGGGAAAAAAATCAGCAGTCAGGCCACGCTGAAGATACCAAGGGTTATAAAAATAGGCACCCAAACAACAACAACAATAAAAAATCAAAAAACTATGGTTAAGTCATGTGTAGGTTTCTCTGGCAAAAGGTATACTTGAAACTGGCCTTATAGAAAAAAAAGCAATGCAAAATAAACCAACTTTTAAAATATCTTCTTTTTAATTTAAACATTTTTAAAGCAATATATAAATGATAGGAACAATACGTTGTTTAAAAAACCATATATTAAAAAAAAAAAATCACCGAATAGTTCTTAACTGTTTTGCTCAGTTAGCTCTAGCAAAGAAAAGAGAAAAGAATAGTGCAGATTCTATGCAGAATTTACTTGGTTTCCAGCATAGTACAGTACCTGCTTATTTAAACCTAGCATATTGCAGACCATATCCCTGGAATAAGGCTGCTCCAATACATATCTCAACAAAGCAGTCTGTGGTTCAAACAGATCCTTTAAAGAAAATAAAAAAAATTATTGCTTCAAGATCAAAGTAAATGTTAATTCAAATAATTTGAAATTGGGATAAAAAAAATCTGCTAAAGGCACCTGTTACCTTCACACAGTAGGCAGTATCTAGTGGAAAAAAATCATAGGATTTTAGTGCTTACAGTTAATCTGATCCCACCCCTCAGTTGATAGGAGATATAACTGAGGTAAAGGGACTTGCCCAAGGTCATAAAGAAGCTCGATTTAGAAAGACTTCAGTTACTGTCACATAAGAGTCTTAAGCATCACTGTAAGGAAAGGATTTTCTGCTCAGAAATCTAACCAAAGAGGAATGGAGGTAGTTTCCAATCATTTTCATACAAGTGTAAAAAAACAAACACTACTTCCAAATTTGGAGAGGACAACTGACTTATAGTACAGGGGTTAATTAGGAGTGTGGATTCTGGAATCAGACTGTCTGAGTTCAAATCCTGATTCTACCATTTCATAAACATAGGGCCTTAGTCAAGTTACTACCCTGCTCAGTGTCTCTGTTTCATCGCCTGTTTAGTAGAGATACTAAGATGGTAGTTGAGAATAAGGGCTACTGCAAAAAAGTTCTTACAACAGTGGCTGGCATACAGTGAGTGCATAATGAATTGATCTGTTTTCAATATTATTCCTATTATGATAATCGCAAATTCCATTTAGTTTACCAGTTTTTCACATTCCCAAGTTTTGCCAACTAATATGCCAAGAGTCCAGAATTGCGACCTTAGTTTCACTATTTCCCTCACTTCTGGACTAGTTTCCTAATCACTGTACATCATTTTTGACATGAAACATTTACATGAAAAATCTCTAGTCCAAAAAAAAAAAAAAAAAACCTCTAGTCCTCCTCATACCCTGCTCTATAACCATTTCAACTCCCAAGATACTATAATGAATCTCTCAAACTTCATTGTGGCTTTACCTCATGCTTCATTTTATCAATACTTGTAGATTTTTTTTCTCTTGAGAATATTCTACTCCACTTTTGTCTTCTCCAACCTCCCTTCAAATAGTCTAACATAGGTAGGGGCACCTGGCTGGATCAGTCAGAAGAGCATGTGATTCCTGATCTGGAGGTCTTGAGTTCGAGCCCCAAGCTGGGCATAAAGATGACTTAAATAAACTTTTGAGGGCGCCTGGGTGGTTCAGTGGGTTAAGCCGCTGCCTTCGGCTCAGGTCATGATCTCAGGGTCCTGGGATCCAGCCCTGCTCAGCCGGGAGCCTGCTTCCTCCTCTCTCTCTGCCTGCCTCTCTGCCTATTTGTGATTTCTCTCTCTGTCAAATAAATGAATAAAATCTTTAAAAATAAATAAATAAATAAATTTTTGAAGGCTTAAAAAATTTTTTTTAAAATCTAACAAAGGAGAGATACACTTTTCAAGTTTTAAGAAAAGTGCAAATTCATTTTTGGTCCTCACTTTGCAAAGGAAGAATAAAAAGGTTTCCACTATAAAGATTCAGTTTTCTTAATCTAAGTGCTCTGTTGGGATTAACTGGAGCATAAACACCCAATATTACAAACCACAGTGTATACTTGGATATGAGAATCACATGACAAACAAAAATAAACTATTTTTCATTAAATATACACTTCTTCATTCTGTGAAGAGACAATTTAGCATAACACATCATATAATCCAGGATGAAGACTGTTAGATGGACCAAAGTTCCATTATATTTATCAACATACCTTATCATATGGCAAAAGGCCCTTCAAAGGAAAACGAAGAGTTGCAGGATCCAATTTCCATGAATTACAAATGGCTCCCGAGTTATTTACAACTGGCAGAAGGCTGCAGCGGCCTGTATATATTACAGAAAATGTTTTAAAGTAAATGTAAACATAAATGCCTAGTCCTTCATTCATTCTATGAATATTTAATAAATATACCTATTCTGAATCAGGCACTGGTTTTAAAAAGGTTGTAATTAGATATAAATTTTGGGAATTTTCTCTCATTATTTTTAGTCCAGGTGGTTGGAGACCAATTTACAGGTCTTCAAAACTCAAAAATGTTGGCATTTGTCCAAGTATATAGGATAAAGATCAGCAAAGTATAATCCACGGGCCAGATACAGTTTGCGACCTATTTCTGTAAAGTCTTATTGGGACACTGATGCTTTCCCACTATAATGGCAGAGTTGAATAGCTGCAACAGATTGTATAGCTCACAAAGCCTAAAATATTTACTGGATCACCATTTATAAAAAAAAAGTTTGCAAATCTCTAGTCTAGGGTCAACATGATTGACTTTATGCATGATGTTCGTAGAGGCTTAGATATAGCATATGACCATCAACTCATACACCCAACTGCCTAATGAATGCTGTCACTTGGATGTCTCCCAGGGACTTCAAGCTTAACAGATCTTAAAACTGAACTCATCATCCTTCTCAAACCTGTATCACTTCCAGAATTCATTAAATGATATCAATATCCACTCACTCACAAAAGCCAGAAGTCTGAAAATTATTTGTCTAGAGTATGCTTGTTTTATTTTTGCATTTCCAATCTAGAATAGCACTCAACTCACAAGAAGTGTTCAAAATTTGGTCACTGACTAAATAATGGTCTATATACCCACACAGTAGTGGGCACTGCATAAATTTCCAAATCACATGCTTGTTTTTAAAAGCAAATTCTAAGAATGAAACAAAACATAAAAAAAGAAAATAAATGAAGTACAGAGCAAAAGTGTGAACTGGAACGAGCTTAAAGAGCCTGATAGTCTTGTGCACTATGGCCACAGAGGAATGGTCAGTTGAGACTTCTAGTTGCCTGGATATTCCATGTTGCTTTACTAGCTCTATTAAAAGTTCCCTCTAATAACCAGGAAATGTATCTTTTAGAATGATTCTATCTGAAGCTTAGACTCAGGCCAGATAGTTGCTTTTCGCCTCCCTATACTGTGCAAACAAAGTACCTGAAAATAAGTAAATGGCTATTATTTAAGCTTCTACAAATCCCAAAATGACAAACCACCAAAATATGTGTAAGATACCATCTGTCAGTTCTGCTGAAGAGTTCACTAAAAACCAGGTACTATTTAGTACATTTTAAATTATAATCCTACCACAAATAGAGTTTATCCTTGCTGTGGGCCTGAAGGTATCCACAAAGTCTGATACCAGGTTTCCAAGTAACTAAAAACAAAACAAAAAACATGTAAGTATAAAAATAAAATCAAGACTGCTTTGAATATAACCATCATTTATGTAAAATGAGACAGCATGTAAAGATCTAATATAATACCTGGCATGTAAAAATTACTCAAAAGTCAGTCCTCTTTTACTTTCTTTCAAACAATTCCTTCCCAGTTCATCTGTCCCTAAATTAAGCCAAATCATACCACCATGTCCTGTGATATTTCATGAAGCTGGCATATTTTCACACATGATATAGAAACTGTCGTGGGGTTCTTCGGTGGCTCCACTGGTTAAGTATCCAACTCTTGATTTTGGCTCAGGTCATGATCTCAGTGCTGTGAGATCAAGCCCTGGGTCAGGCTCTATGCTCAATAAGAAGTCTGCTTGAGATTTTCTCTCCCCCATTCCCTCTGCCCCCCCTTCCCTCTGGCCCCCCACCCCAGGCCTGTTCTAAGAAATAAATCTTACAAAAAAGAAAAAAACAAAATGACAATAAACTGTTTTAAAAGGATAGCAGAGAAATAAAAGGAACACATTATAATGATAAAAAAGTACATTTTATCTCAGGATAAAAGTGACCATCTTAAAGATAAGCACGCAAAAATAAGATTGATATAGCTATTTTTTATTAGAATTTCTACCAAGAAAACTTGGAAAATATCAGATTTTACCCAGTGTGGAAGTTTTCCCTCAGGATACAGTTTCCTAATCTCTGTGACCGCAAAGTAGGCTGGCAATAAACAGGCATTTCTTTCTAAGATGTATGCTATAACCTAAGAAAAATAAAAGAGCAATGTTATTCTTCTTGGTTAGTTCTACATATAAGCTCTTTAAATGCAACAGTGACAACAACAAAGATATTAAAAGCAAAGATATTATTTCATGGATTTACTGGGCTTAATCTGTAGCATGAAGAGTCCATTTATATGTGAAGACTCTCTAAAAATGAAGATTAATGAACAATGAAATGGACGTTACTAAGTAACATTGCTTTAAATGTTGGTAGATTCAAACAGGAAAGCAACAGACCAAAGTAGTAATTCTTGCAACATCAGTTATAAAACACAAAGATCTTTTAAGCAGTCTATAGGCTAAAGCCTTACAGCAGCTAAAAATATTTGAATGTCTATATTGTTATTTTCTTAATTAAAAACCATGACTCAATCAAAAGTTAAAATTTTTTTCTGAAATATAATACAAGCAAAACAGCATCTTTAAAACTACAAGTGATTTTTGTAGAAGTTCCCAAATGGAATAGTCCACAAACTACCACAGTCCACAAACTACGTTTTAAAGGCAACAAAACTATATAAAACTAGACTTTTTTGAGGTCATGATCAATGAATTGCAGACATATCTAAATTACCTCTCTTGCTGCTAGAAGCTGCTGTACAACGGCTGAGCTTACTGTATTGGGAATTGTCAAGATTTTCTCCAAAATCACTTTTAAGAGATCTCGAACCCCCTGTTACAAGAAAAAAACCCATAGGTTAAAACTAAGTAGTGCCCCCTGTCCTAGTTAAAACACTTAAAGGTTTCAACACTTTTATGCTCAGGAAAAAAGTTACCTCCCAGATCACATTTTCAATCAAAGCTAACACTCAAGTCCCTAACATTAGCCCAAAAGAAGAGTCATGTTCCAAAACAGAATTCTAAAGAATGCCTAACAATATGAATGAACAAAGAAAGTCCCTTACAAATAAAAATTAATCTTTCCACACTCTGCTTTCTGGACCCTCACATTACAAGAGTTTCTATTGTTACAATGGTCCAAAACGCTTAAATTGGGCTTAGAGGCAGAAATAATTTGAACAGAATTTGAAAATACTCTGAGACACGGGCCTTAATGTTAAACTTTCTGGCAGGTGATTGCTTCTGCTCACTCCCTTTGTCGTATTCTAACTTTATTCCCCCTTCTCATTCATCACATACCTAATCTCTTAAACTTATCCAAAAAAGCTATTCTGTTAATAGGTCATCTCTGCTGACCTATTATCAGTTACATTACTTCAGAGAAGAATCTGATATATGAAGAAGAAATTTCATTCAACATGCATTTATTGAGTATAAACTGTGTGACCAATCTTGTAAAAAAGATAGACAAAACATAGACATGACAGAAATTAGAAACAATTATAAAGCACCATACAAATAAGAAGGTAAAAACTTCATGTTAACCTGCTAAGTAAACTAGAGGGGGGGAGAAACAAAACAAAACAAACAACTTCTTAGATTTAATTTTATATTAAATCATGATTCAAATCAGTAATTACCGGTTAAGTCATTTAGACTAGAGAAAATACAGACAAAAAGCACTAGGTCAGGCATTGACAATTACTTCAAAAAGGACAGCAACAAAAGTGAATTGAATGAAGGAGAATGGTTGTGCAGCAAGGAAGATCCTGAGTTGTATTAAGATACACAGAGAGTATATGCTATGCTGTTAATTTGGTTCAAGAGAAGTGCTGAAGGGGTGCCTGGATGGCTCAGGGTTAAGCTGCTGCCTTCGTTTCAGGTCTTGATCTCAGGGTCCTGGGATCAAGTCCCGCATCGGGCTCTCTGCTTAGCAGGGAGCCTGCTTCCTCCTCTCTCTCTCTCTGCCTGCCTCTCTGCCTACTTGTGATCTCTGTCTGTCAAATAAATAAATAAAATCTTTAAAAAAAAAAAAAAAAGAGAAGTGCTGAAGGACATGTCTTCAAAGGAGGTCAAAGCAGAGGTGAAGCAGGACTTTCTCCCTTTATCAATTGGTGCCTACAACACTTCACAGTTCCATACACCCTTGCTCCGTGCTCTTTCATTTGAAAGAGGCCACAACATTCTAAATCTGTGGGATGAAGGGGCCCAGAGTTTACCTGGTGACTTCTCTATTCATCATAAAAATATATTAGCCATCTGCATTTTAAAGACTGTTGGGAGAAAAGCAGATAAACTGTGGGAAACACTGAGCAGTTTTAAATCCCTTTAGGAAATACAGCAACCAGATTTTGTGAACACTTCCACTTCATTTCTCTCATCAGAAATTAAGATACTACTGCATAAAATAAGATACTACTACATAAGAAATTAAGATGCACACTGAAAAATTATTCATGTCTGAAAGTGATTACTTTTTATAATTAGGAAAAAATACCTTATAATCCACTCCCCCAATTATTTTCCGAACCAGTTTAAATGTTAAGGCCCAAAGTTGTGTTCTTTCCCATTCAAGTGTGTCGGAGTTTATCAGGGATTCACAAACCATCCTAGAAAATAAGAATACCCATTCCAGTTACAAGACAAAATATTGCCAAGTTCTCCAATAGCCAAGGTCTGTGTACTCTGGATATGTTATGTCATAATGTTCTTCAGAAAGGTACATAACTATTCAATAATACTTTTAAAAAATTACATACAATAGTATATTACAAGTTTTTTATTAGTGTGAAAGATAGAATACAAAATAGAACTAAATAATATTGTGTTATATTTTTACTAGAAAAATATTTACCAAATGCTATTGATTAAATGTTTACCATCTATCAGTTTGTGGAAGATTATGTTTTTCCAAGATGGCTGCAACAAGATTTTCAATCCCACATGTTCTTCTGAAGGGTGGTAATGATACTCCTCCCATGAAGAGGTGAGAGAAGTATTTACATTCTCTTCCCTTAAACATGGGCAGGCCTAAGATTATGGCAAAAGGGACACTTATGACCCACAAGACAAGATAATGCAACTTCTGCCTAGCCTTCTTTTGAATGCTTGGTCTTGACACCATCATGCTGTGAAGAAGTCCAGGTCACATGGACAGAGCCTATGTAGGTTCCAGCTGATAGGCCCGGCTAAGGCCCAGATGACAGTCAAGCATCAACCACCAGATATATGAATGGGGAAACCTTTGTCCTAACTACAGCTATAACCACGATCGGATTGCAATCACAAGACCCAAGATAAAACAGCCTACTGAGCTCAGTCAACCACCATAACCATGTTAATAAAATATTAAGTGATCCTAGCCCTTGGACTGAAAGGCAAAGCCTGCCTGGTTTTGAGCCTTTAAGTATACAATTCCAGGAATACTACATCCTAGAACTAAAACCTGAGGTTTTATGAAGGATTATTTGTTGAGCCTAACTTCCTTCATTCCTTCATCCTTTTATGACAACAATCTTGACCAATCTCCAAACACTAATAAAAAAAAAAAAAAATACCAGGGACGCCTGGGTGGCTCAGTTGGTTAAGCGGCTGCCTTCGGCTCAGGTCATGATCCCAGCATCCTGGGATCGAGTCCCACATCGGGCTCCTTGCTCAGCGGGGAGCCTGCTTCTCCCCCTGCCTCTGCCTGCCACTCTGTCTGCCTGTGCTCGCTCCTGTGCTCTCTCTCTCTATCTGACAAATAAATAAAAATAAAATCTTAAAAAAAAAAAAATACCAAAATTCTTTGGATTGCTCATATCTGGCATTAAACATACCTGGGTGGAAGAAGACCAGTCTCCACTGCCATTGCTAAGCAGTCATAAAGAAAAGAAATTCTTTTAGGACTATGCTGGCCATGAATAAATTTAACAATCCACTGGATGCATTGTTCATGAGATTCCTGGAAAATTAGAAAATGATTACACTTCAGGTCTAAAGCGACATTTTAAAATTAACAAATACCTTAGGGACGCCTGGGTGGCTCAGTTGGTTAAAATGAACAAATACCTAACACTATGTCTGGGAGTGTATCAAGACTACGAATGAAATACTCCACTATAAACATTAAAGAATGGAAACAATTTTTTAAAAATGGAAAAATTCAGATTTAGTATTTCAGTTATATTAAGCATAAAATCATACAGTTCTATAAACTCCCACCATTTTTATTACATGGACCTCCAAAAGGAGTAAGATTTTATTAACATACCCATGGTCAACAGAAAACCCTAACAAGGATGTGTCAGTGGGGGGAAAAATCCACTATGAGTATATAAGCCTTATGAGAATTGTGTGAATCTAATCTCTAAGAGCCCAATTGTGAATTAAATGACATCCTAAATTTCTAGACCTGTATAACTTTAAATCTGATACCAAGATATAGTCCCCATATCAGTCTTACTCCTACGATGCCCTCAAGAAGAACCTACATGTCCCCTTGGTTTGCACTACCACTGTCTCTCAGACACACTTCTATTGTTGAATGTACATTGCTGATTTAGAAATATCTATATTCTTCCTGGCTCCCCCATTAGAATATAAACTTCTTCTTCTTCTTTTTTTTTTTTTTTAAAGATTTTATTTATTTATTTATTTGACAGAGATCACAAGTAGGCAGAGAGGCAGGCAGAGAGAGAGAGGAGGGGAAGCAGGCTCCCCGCTGAGCAGAGAACCCGATGCGGGGCTCGATCCCAGGATCCTGGGATCATGACCCGAGCCGAAGGCAGAGGCTCTAACCCACTGAGCCACCCAGGCGCCCCTAGAATATAAACTTCTTGAAAACAAGGGCCATCCTTAATTCATAAAATGTTCAATGGATTATTAAAAAATTAAAATATGTTGAAAAGATGTTTGACACCAAAGAAATGCAAAATAACCTATGAGATATAATTTCTGTTTTGGATTGGCAAACATCAAAAAATTCATGAATACCCTACTGTGAGACCCTAGGGAACAGATATTCTTAGACACTGCTAGAGGAGTATAAACTGGTATGACTTTAATGGAAAGCTATTAGACAATTTCTACAGAAATTATAAATAGACATACCCTCTAACCTAGCAATACTACTTCTAGGAATTTATTCAATGTCCTGTGCATAATATTCTTCATTATGTTATTGTTGAAAGTAGAGAAGTTAAGAAATAACCTGTGTCAGTCAGCAGGGGACTGGTTAAATAAAGGAAAGTGCAGTCACATAAGAGATTCTGCTGCTGTAAAAAAGAAAGGCAGAAGTAACTTTCAATGGGCTGATGCAGAATTACTTTCAGAAGTGAATAGTGGAGGGAAAAAAGGTGCCAATGAACAGTGAACACATTATATGAATGTTCCATAAAAATGGAATCCTATATATGTAAAATATTTCCAGAAGGCAACAAACTGGGGATACTGGCTGGTGATATGAAAAGAGCAGTAATTAAGCTAAGGGAGATGGAAGGTAGACTATACATTGGGTTCTCTTTGGGTACCTTTTGCATCTGGAGTCATACGAAAAGATTACCTATTAGAAGGTAACTAAAACAAGATTTAAAAAAAAAATGAATGTATGCCATGATGTGAGCCATGTTTGACTAGCAAGTCTTACCACCAGAGGCTCAAATGTAAACAGTTCTGATTTTCCTACCAAGAATACAC
>ML110338.1:33266-57132 GCA_003697995.1 Taxidea taxus jeffersonii | reverse complement strand
TTTTTTTTGCTGGAGTACATGCACCAGTAACTCTCTGAGAAAAGGTGCATGTTCTTTTTGTTTTGTTTTGTTTTTAGTTTGCATGTCTTAAGATCTTTTTTTTTTATTCTACCCTCATATTTGCTTAATGTTTAGGTTTTGTATAGTATGCTGGGTTGGAATTCTTCCTCCTCCATCTCTAAAATGATGTCAAGATTTGAGTGAGGATGGCGTGGGGAGTGGCCTGTATGGTATCTTATAACAAAGGAATAACAGAGGTCAATTATGAAGAGGGAGTTAACCAGAATGACATCTCCACCACAAGTTTGTTCTTAGGCACATAATTTTTATAAAAGAACAGATGGTATTTGAGGATTGGGGAAAGGATTCCTTTAAACTATCTATGCTTGCATATTTTAGAATAGTTATCATGTACTTAAACTCTTGACTTTCATATACCTAACCAGTCTGAACACTTCATATACTTAACCAGTTTGAACACTGCTATTCTTTTTTTTTTAAGATTTTATTTATTTATTTGACAGAGAGAGAGATCACAAGTAGGCAGAGAGGCAGACAGAGGAGGGGGGGGGGATGTAGGCTCCCTGATGAGCAGAGAGCCCAATGTGGGACTTGATCCCAGGACCCTGAGATCATGACCTGAGCTGAAGGCAGAGGTTTAACCCACTGAACCACCCAGGTGCCCTGAACACTGCTATTATAAAGCATCAACTCTTCCTGGAAGAGGGGTACCTCCAGGGGTAGAGAGACAAAAAACACTGGCTTTCTCATTTTCTCCTTCTTTTTCATTTACCATCCCTCAGGATCAGAAACAAAAAGCTTTAGAAAACAAAAGTAATTTCTTTCTACTATATCACATCCTTCTTCCACCCTATAAAAGTGGTTCAGTGGCCTCTTTGTGAGTCTGTTGCTTAATAACCCAAATTTCTCTAGAGTTTAGAATACTTATAAATAAAATAACCAATAATGACGATTTTCATTTATTTTTCCTTTTAAAATTTATATCAGAATTTATATGGTCCCTTTGAAAGATGATAAGAATTTAAGAAATATTTACATTATAAATTTTTTTAAAAGACTCTTGATTTGTAAAGATTCAAGATAAAGAAAAAAAGAAAGACTTCAAAGATTTTTTATTTTTTTTAAGTTTTTATTTATTTGAGAGAGAGAGAGCATGAGAGGAGAGAGGTCAGCGGGAGAAGCAGACTCCCTGCCAAGCAGGGAGCCTGATGTGGGACTCGATCCCAGGACTCCAGGATAATGACCCGAGCCAAAGGCAGTCACTTAACCAACTGAGCCACCCAGGTGCCCCTTCAGTGATTTTCTAATCACATTTATCATGAACAATTTTGGCCTATGTTTCTACTAATGAAATCATTATTAATTTTAGTCGAGTTTTAAAGAAAGTAATCAAGCCCTAGACACTGGATATTATGGTAATGTTATAACTTTATTTTCCAGGCTTTTATAATCTCCTTGTAGAAACCAGACAGTTTTATAGTGAACAATTAAACAGTCTATGATTAACTGCTAAAATGAAAGTTATAAGCATATAATATCTGACTCCTTATCATGAAAGACCTAGGTTATTAGCAAATGTGCTGCAGAACTTTATCCTATAATCTACTTAAATAAAAAATAAAAGTTACTAAGCTGTAAGTTGGTGAGAAATGCAACTGAAAAATTCACAGTAAAACTCAAACAGATTATCTTAATATATATTCAACCTCTAGGTCCAAGCATATTCATGTCTAACACTAGTTCTGAATAGAAACAAACATTATGACATTAAAATTGAATTTTTACCCTAAAGCTAACATGGAAATGAAAACTGAAAAAAAAAAGTACATTTATTTCTTTTACCCAGAGTTTTACTAAGAGTTTTAAGTTATTTGTACATTTAGACCTTTTGCATTTTAACTTCCTCTGAGAACAATAGAAGCATATTCCCACCCTGTTACAACCTTATCAGCCAGTTCTATAGAGAAATCCTTTCAACTAAAACAGTTAACAAAGTTAAAATCCAGATTCTATCAATTAATTATGAAGGTTAGCAATTTAGTAGTTGATCAATGTTACATGTTTAATGAACTTAGATGAACAGTTTCATGCCTTTGAACTAACAACTCACATTAATTAATTCAGTTAAATGCAGAATTCATATTTGATCTCCCTATCACAAGCAAATGTAGACAGCTTGAAAAGCCATAAATGGCTAGAAACAATGTAAATGTGCAGGAATTTCAGTATAGAAAAGAAGAAAGAAAAAAAAAATCAAGAGCTGGTCCAAATTGTTCTAAAAACTAAAGTTTAGATTTCCCTTTCTATTTGGCATTTGCTGAATTTCTGGATTCCACCAATTGTCTTTAAATTCTAAACAGTGAAAAACTGCTTCCTCAGAAGTACTGGGAAAAAAAAAAAAAGAAGAGGAAAGAAAAAGGAAACTAAATTGCTTTTTAAAGCATTCAAAACCAACCATCAAACATCATTGCTGGGGAAATAAGCAGCCAGCATTTGAGTGAGACCTCAAAGTATAAATATCAACTTCTATAGTCCATGCCTTGGCTCTACTTCTCAACTGAAGACTCCTAAAATTACATGGTTTCTAGTAAGTGAATTACATTTATATTTTTCCCATAATCAAAGGATCCAGATCAAAGTTTGATTTCATAATCTTGTTGCTTCCTGAAGAGGTGTTCTGTCATGAAAAGGAGGTCACTGCCTGGGTAAATTGAGAGACCAGCTCAGAAAGTTATCAAAACTATGAAAAAACTGGTTTTGTAATTTAAGGATATACAAGCACATTTTATTGAGAGCTCCAAGGTCCCAGGAAAGTACTGATGTATATTTTTGCCTCATGCTTTGGCATATTTTTTTTTTTCATTACAATGGTTACATTTGGAGATCCATAAGGAAGAGCAGTGCTGTGCCAAAGGAAGGAAAAAGGGGTTGGGCATTTTAACCTTTAATGGAATAATCTCAGCAATTTAAATTTCCCTTTAGCTTTAATCTATTCATATGCTAAGGCTGGAGGAAATATTTTGGGATTGAATCTCTACCCCAAAAAATCAATTCTTGTTTTTGAAAAGGGAGTTTTTGTTAGATACTGGAGTAACATGCACAAGTGCAAACAGAATTAGTACAAATGCTATCTCTGGAATAAAAACAAAGGCTGGGTTGGGGTTAAAAGACTCCTGGGATGGAGGCCACAAGAGCACAGTAAAAGCAAATTAACTACAGGATGTTTTCCATCCAGAGTGGATTCATCTACTGACAATGAAAGGGGAAAAAGTTCTCTTGGTTATGGATTGGGTTTGTCTAGAATTTTTAAACAACCAAAATACCATTGTAGGGTCACATGTCTGTGAGAAATATCATTACAACTAAACATTTAACTAAAGAAGGAAAAAAAATGAAGTTTTGCCCATTAGCCAATACTAAGTTCTTAAAATTGTTATCATAAAAGTTGCTCGTTCAAATAATCCAGTAAGGGGTGCCTGGGTGGCTCAGCAGGTTGGGCCTCTGCCTTCGGCTCAGGTCATGATCTCAGGGTCCTGGGATCGAGCCCCGCATCGGGTGCTCTGCTCAGCAGGGAGCCTGCTTCCCCCTTTCTCTCTCTGCCTGCCTCTCTGCCTACTTGTGATCTCTCTCTGTCTGTCTCAAAAAAATAAATAAAATATTTAAAATAAATAAACAAATAAATAATCCAGTAAGACAAATATTTTTCTTTATTTCCATAAATGGGTCAAAAGGTACAAGCAATACCTGGTAATGTTCTTAGAGTTAATTCTGGGCACAGCTGCAGAATCTTTATACCACCACAGACAATTTTTTTTTAGGAAAACAATGAAAATGGGCAATGCAGATGCTTTAGGAAATTTTATGCTTAGGCAATCTTGCATCTATTCTGTAATTCATATATCTGAAAATTGCTAGCTATTGAAAGATTGTTAATTAGAGTTGTTCTTAATTAAGATACTTTTGAATTTTTAAATGTGTTTTCGTTTAGACAATATTTATTAAAATTTAAATATAGTAAAACCAGTAGCAAAGTTAAGATAGTCTCCCCTCTTTGTGTTCCTCGTCTTAATGCTTCTTAAAAATCACTGAATTTTTAAATTAAGAATTCCAAATAGTGTGTTCCCTTTTCTTCTCACTCCCTTGGCCCAAACAACTAGAAAAGACTTTATTTTGACACAATTTTTACATTTTCTTTGATCTCTATCAAACTCATGTATACTGAGTGATATAATCACTAGATTTACTAGGTTAATAAATGGTAGTTGGAGATATAACACAACAATTTCTGACTAGAGATGAGCTCCCTCAGAATGAGCACAGAAAGGAAATTTTTAAATAAGTAAAGCTTTTTCAGCCATTAATGAGTCAATAAAAAATTTTAAAATCACATGACACCTAAAAGATTTCAAATGTTCTCACATAATTTTCCAAGAAATAGTCAACACTGGTATACTATCTCACATCTCTACATTCCAGATACTTTATTCCTTGATAGGCCAGATAATTTCACTATTCCACCAAAAAACAACAACAACAACAACAAAAAACCCCTGAGATGCCTGGGTGGCTCAGTTGGTTGGGCGGCTGCCTTCGGCTCAGGTCATGATCTCAGCGTCCTGGGATCGAGTCCCACATCGGGCTCCTTGCTCGGCGGGGAGCCTGCTTCTCCCTCTGCCTCTGCCTGCCTCTCTGTCTGCCTGTGCTCGCTCTCTCTCTAACAAATAAATAAATAAAATCTTTAAAAAAAAAACCAACAAAACAAAAAAAACCTAATTATGCTTGTAAGTATAATTCTTACTCTATAGAAAGAAAGAATGTGAAATATACTACAATATTTAAATGTGTTTCATATAAAGTGTTCATTTTAATACAAAACCATTAGAGGTAAAGTACCTACATTTTTATACATATTTAAATGTTTTTATTTTATTAGCAGATGTTCTTTATTCATTAACATATCTCCCTAGACTGAAACATTCAGATACCACCTTCCCCACTTCCCCAGTAAGGAGGGAGCAACCCTCAGAATAGACTCCTGTTTCTAGACCACAGGAGTAGCCATGTGACCCATCATTCTGGCCACAGTGAAGCATGAACACGTGATCCAGTTTAAGCAATGCAGAGTCTTGCCTAGGACTCTCTGCTGGACTTTAGTGGAAAGAAATTCCAGTTCTCTGCTGATGACACAACTCTAACAATGTGACCCCAGGCTTGCTAGCTGCTAGGTTCCCTACCTCATGGAAAAGTTTGAGAGAATAAAGTTGATGTACTGACCATGGCTGACCAGGCTCAGGACAGCACAAACTTCCAGGTTTGAGTTCCTGAGACCCACCAACCAAACCACAAAATTAGAACCTCTGGTTTGGGAAAGTAGGGGCATTCCTTCTTTAACCACGGAGTAAACAACATTCTGCTTCCACATAACACCTCCCAAAACAAAACAAGTTAGGTCTTGCTGAACCCTATCTTTTCTTGACACTCATTTCCCTTACAATTACTTTTACAGTCCTGGCACATAATAGGAGCTCAACAAATACGTTCTGAGTGAACGAATGAATGAATGAATGAATTTGTTAATACTGAACTATACCATACAGTTAGTGAAGGTGAGTTAGTAAACATAGGAACACAGTAATTTAGAGCTCACATTGAGAGGTGTCTTTAAGTGGCTCTATAAGCATCTAGTCTTTTCTGGGTACTATATTCAGCTTAAGCACCCAAAGAAAGTGAGGGTCCCATGGACAGAGGAGTCTGGTGCTATACAAATGGGGCAAGAGAAATAGATCTCCCAGCTACCAACTGGGATCTGAGCCATCTCAACTGTTATGGATGGAATGCCTGTGTCCCCCTAAAGTCATATGTTGAAACCTCCAACCTTACCCAATGTGACAGTATTTATAGGTGAGAATTTGAGGAGGTAAATAGATTAAATGAGAGCATGAGGGTGGGGCTCTCATGATGGGATGAGAGTCCTTAAAAGACCCTAAAGAGCTTTATTCCTCTCTCTCTATCTGCACATATGGAGGAAAGGCCATGTGAGAACACAGGAAGAAGGTGCTGTGAGCAACCTAACAAGAGAGCCCTTAGCAGACATGTATCCTGCTGGCACCTTGATCTTGAACTAGTAATCTCCAGAACTGTGAGAAATAAGTGCCTGCTGTTTAAGCCACCCAGTCTAGGGTATTGGTTAAAGCAGTCCAAGCTAAGACAGATTTTCTTATCAAGATCAGGCCCTATGTGTCAGAGTTGGCCTCACTGCAGAATGTAATGGCTAATCTCAGCTCCCCGCACAACACTTAATTTTATTTAAGATAAGTTTTACTGTGTTTACTGAGGCTACACAAAGCATAATAAAATTTACATTTTATAAAGTCATACCATTTGTTCACTCTGAATTTTATTTGGCTACTATTTTTCTACTAGGTTGAGTTCCATGATTGACTGTTGAATATAATAAACATTTATTATGCACCTTTTACATATTGAATTCATTCTAGATCAGGGGATATTGAACAAAATGCCTGTCCTCATAGAGTTCATATTCTAGTAGAAGGGGGATGGGGTGAAACGGGGGATAAACCGACAAGCATATAAACAAATAAACATGTAGTATGTTAGATAGTGACCTCCAGCTCTGGCCATGACAAACCATTTCATATCTGATTAACTATCTCATCAAAAACAACTACAGGAAAACATGAAGAAGGCACTGGAGAGCAACCAAATTTGACAGATTACAATGCTCAAAGCAGGAGAACATAGGAGGTCCACATTTACCCTGTCATTTTCCCTAAGCACATTTTCCAAAAGGCAGAACATAGGAGAAGTGTCCAAGCTGAATGACAGTCTTAGCAGATAAAGAGACAACAGTCAGTATTTGGAGCTCTCAAAGCATTGGGATCTGGGCAAAACCAAAGAAAGAAGAGAATCACAGAGAAAAAGATAAAGATCTTCACACAAATTCCTCCCAAGTCATTGTCTGACTCTGAAAATTTTCATGGACAGTGTAAGCCTTCCTGAAGAAGAAAATAAAGAAAGAACCCTGGGGGAAAAAAAACAGAACAGGGTGACTAAAGAGTCAAACAGAGCCTTTAGCGTCTAAGAATTACTGGGGAAACAGGTCAGAGTTCAAGGGAGAATGATCTTGGTAAACATTCAAGCTTGAAATTGAGATCCTAGAGTGGCCGAGAAGCAGGACTTTGTCATAAAACCAAGGGGACAACCTTAAACAGAGCAGACTTAACAACGCTTGCAATCAAGTTTCAAAAGAATCAAGATGATCTGCCAATTTCCTAGCTGCCTTCCAGAAGAAAATTAGACCTCTTTGGAAGAACAGAGTAACAGTTCAGAGTTCTCAAAATGTTTTAACCATTAGGTTCATCCTCCAAACAAAAGTTACCAGGGGTGAGACGTAAGAGGGCGGAACAGTAGCAGACTGAAATGACATCAGATTCCAGGACTTCAGCCAGGTAGGTATCAAGACGTTCCAAATACCTACAAACTCAACAGGAGATACAAGAGAAGAGGAGCAGCAATTCTAGGAACAGAAAATCGACCACTTGCTAAAAGGTAGGACTGCGGAGAAGTGAGTCCCAGGGGATGGAAAAATCGACTGCGGTGGGGGAGCAGGGGGCTCCTGGGAAGCAGCGGAGCAACAGAGCACAAAATCGGGACTTTTAGAAGTCTGCTTCGCTGAGGGACATCACTCCAGAGACTAAGGGGGGGGGGGGTTGGAGACCCTCACGGGGACAGTGTGGTCTCAGGTCCTGCGGGGGTCACAGAAAGATTGGAGGTACCTGAGCGTGGCAGCGATGTCAGGTATTGGAGTGGGGAAGCCAATTACAGAGACAGAGCCAAAGAGTGAGCTTTCAGCTCAGGGTTACCAGAAACTGTGATCCAAGGCACAGTCAGACCACTGCGTGTTGAGCAGAGACCCCACAAGTGACAGATCCAGGGAGACTCGCCTTCCTCCGCCAGGAGGAACAGCGCAACAGGAATCTGCTGGGTTTGGAGACTCCAAATGAGGCTGAGCGCCAGAGATAGAAACACTAAGGCTCAGGCCAGATGAGCTCTGAGTGTAGCTGGAGGCCAGGGAGACAGGAGTGACTGACTGTTTTTCTCTGAGGGTGCACTGAGGAATGGGGCCCCAACCTCTCAGCACCTGCAAGCCAGAGACTGGGTGGCCACCATTTTCATTCCCGACCTCCAGAGCCATAGGAAAAGCGCTCTGGGAACAAAAGCTCCAAGAGCAAACCTGAGCAGATTATTTAGCCCAGTCCCTGGCAAGAGTGGTGCAATTCCACCTCAGGCAAAGACATTTGAGAATCACGGCAAGAGGCCCTTCCCACAGAAGATCAGCAAGAACATCCAGCCAAGACAAAGCTCACCAATCAAGAACAGCAGAAATCCAGAGCTAGGGGAAAGCAATGCATAGAATTCATGGCTTTTCCCCATGATACTTTAGTCTTACAAAGTTAAATTTTTTTAATTTTACTTTTTTTCTTATTCTATTTTTTGAACTTTCCCTCTTTTAATGTTTTTTAACTAGTTTAACAATATCTTTCTTAAAAATTCTTTTTAAACCTTATTATCATAATCATATCTTATCCCTTCATTGTATTTAACCTTATTTTTTGTATACATATAGGTTTTTATTTTTCTGAAAAATTTTGGGATACAGTTTCTTCTAATAGATCAAATATACCATAATCTAGCACATGGCTTTGTTCGAGTCTCCAGCCTAATCATATTCTCTTTTTTTTTTCTCTTCCTTTTTTGAACCAACTTATCTTATCAATTTTGTTTTTCAGAATTTTTTTTAAAATTTCATCTTTATAGTCATGTTCCATCCCTTCATCATGTTTACCCTTATTTTTGTATATATATGTTTTTCTTTCTTTAAAATTTTGGGAGGTAGTTTCGTCTAAGAGATCAAAATACACCCAAAATCAAGTGGGTGGCTGTGTTCTATTCACCAGTCTAATACACACACACACACACACACACACACACACACACACACAGATTTTATTTTAATTTCTTTTTTTCCTCCTTTCTTCTCCCCCAGCTTTGAATCTCTTCTGATTTGGTTAGCGTATATTTTTCTGGGGTCATTGCCACCTTTTTAATATTTCATTCTCTCATTCATATATTCTCATATGGATAAAATGACACAGCAGAAAAACTCACCAGAAAGAAAAGAACAAGAGGCAGTACTGACAGCTAGGGACCTAATCAATACAGACATTGGTAATATGTCAGAACTAGAGTTAAGAACAATGATTCTTAGGGTGCTAGCTGGGCTTGAAAAAGGCATGGAAGACATGAGAGAAACCTTTTCTGGAGAAATAAAAGAACTAAACTCTAACCAAGGTCAAATCAAAAAAGCAACTAATGAAGTGCAGTCAAAACTGGAGGCTCTTACTGCTAGGATAAGTGAGGCCGAAGAGAGAACTAGAGATATAGAAGAACAAATGAAAGAGAATAAAGAAGCTGACCAAAAGAGAGATAAACAACTACTGCACCATAAGGGGAAAATGTGAGAGATAAGTGAAACCATAAGATGAAACAATGTGAGAATAACTGGGATTCCAGAAGAAGAAGAAAGAGATAGAGGGGCAGAAGGTATATTGGAGAGAGTTATAGTAGAGAATTTCCCTAATATGGCAAAGGGAACGAGCACCAAATCCAGGAGGCAAAAAAAAAAAACAACCTCAAAATCAATAAAAATGGGTTACTGACAAAGAGAAAAACCTCAAAGCAGCCTGGGACAAGAAGTCTATAGCATTAAGAGATAGAAATATTAGATTGGCAGCAGTCTTATCCACAGAGTCCTGGCTGCCAGAAAGAACTGGCATGATATATTCAGAGCACTAAATGAGAAAAATATGCAGCCAAGAATACGATATCCAGTTAGGCTGTCATTGAAAATAGAAGGAGAGATAAAAAGCTTCCAGGACAAACAAATATTAAAAGAATTTGCAAACACCAAAACAGCCCTACAGGAAATATTGAAAGGGGTCCTCTAAGCAAAGAGAGACCCTAAAAGTAGTAGACCAGAAAGGAACAGAGACAATACACAGTAACAGTCACCTTACAGACAATACAGTGGCACTAAATTCATCTTTCAGTAGTTACTCTGAATGTAAATGGGCTAAATGCCCCAATCAAAAGACACAGGATTTCAGAATGAATAAAAAAGCAAGACCCATTGATATGCTCTCTATAAGAAACTCGTTTAGACCCAAAGACACCTCCAGATTGAAAGTGAGGGGGTGGAAAACAATTTACCATGCTAATGGACATCAAAAGAAAGCTGGGGTGGCAATCCTTATATCAGACAAATTAGATTATAAGCCAAAGACTATAATAAGAGATGAGGAAGGACACTATATCATACTCAAAGGGTCAGTCCAACAAGATCTAACAATTTTAAATATCTATGCCCCTAACATGGGAGCAGCCAACTATATAAACCAATTAATAACAAAATCAAAGAAACACATTGACAAGAATACAATAATAGTTGGAGACTTTAACACACCCCTCACTGAAATGGACAGATCATCCAAGCAAAAGATCAACAAGGAAATAAAGGTCTTAAATGACACACTGGAGCAGATGGACATCACAGATATATTCAGAACATTCCATCCAAAGCAACAGAATACACATTCTTCTCTAGGGCACATGGAACATTCTCCAGAATAGATCACATTCTGGGTCACAAATCAGGTGTCAACCAGTACCTAAAGACTGGGATCACTCCCTGTATATTTTCAAACCACAATGCTCTGAAGCTAGAACTCAATCACAAGAGGAAAGTTGGAAAGAACCCCAATAAATGGAGGCTAAAGAGCATCCTACTAACGAATGAATGGGTCCGAAAATTAAAGAAGAATTGAAAAAATTCATGGAAACAAATGAAAATGAAAACACAACTGTTCAAAATCTGTGGACACAGCAGACGTAGTCCTGAGAGGAAAGGATATAGCAATACAAGCCTTTCTCAAGAAACAAGAAAAGTCTCAAGTACACAACCTAACTTTACACCTAAAGGAGCTGGAGAAAGAATAGCAAAGAAAGCCTAAACCCAGCAGGAGAAGAGAAATCACAAAGCTCAGAGCAGAAGTCAATGAAATAGAAACCAAAAGAGCGGTAGAACAGATCAACGAAACTAGGAGCTGGTTCTTTGAAAGAATTAGTAAGACTGATAAACCCCCAAGCAGACTTACCAAAAAAAAAAAAAAAACCTGATAAATAAAATCACGAATGAAAGGGGAGAGATCACAACCAACACCAAAGAAATTTAAAAAAAAATTATAAGAACATATTACGAGCAACTATATGTCCCAAATTTGACAATGTGGAGGAAATGGGTGCATACTTAGAGACACATAAACTACCAAAACTGAACAAGGAAGAAATAGAAAACCTGAACAGACCCAAAACCAGTAAGGAGATTGAAGCAGTCTTCAAAAATCTCCCAAAAACTAGAGCCCAGGGCCAGACGGCTTCCCAGGGGAATTCTACCAAACATTTAAAGAAGAATTAATACCTAGTCTCCCGAAACTGTTCCAAAAAATAGAAATGGAAGGAAAACTGCCAAACTCATTTTATGAGACCAGCATTACCTTGATCCCAAAACCAGACAAAGACCTCACCAAAAAGGAGAATTACACACCAATATCCCTGATGAATACAGATGGGAAAATTCTCATCAAAATACTAGCCAATAGGATCCAACAGTACATTGAAAGGATTATTCAACATGAACAAGTGGGATTTATTCCTGGGCTGCAAGGCTGGTTCAACATCCACAAATCAATCAATGTGATACATTAATAAAAGAAAGAACAAGAATCATATACTCTCAATAGATGTTGAAAAAGCATTTGATAGGGGTGCCTGGGTGGCTCAGTGGGTTAAAACCTCTGCCTTTGGCTCAGGTCATGCTCCCAGGGTCCTGGGATCGAGCCTGGTAACAGGCTCTGTGCTCAGCAGGGAGCCTGACCGCCCCCCCCCCCGCCTCTCTCTGCCTGCCTCTCTGCCTACTTGTGATCTCTGTATGTCAATAAATACATAAAATCTTTTTTTAAAAAAGCATTTGACAAAGTACAGCATCCTTTCTCAAAACTATTCAAAGTGTAGGGATAGATGTAACATACCTCAATATCATCAAAGCCATCTATGAAAAACCCACAGCGAATATCATTCTCAATGGGGAAAAACTGAGAACTTTTCCCCTAAGGTCAGGAACATGGCAGGGATGTCCACTATCACCACTGCTATTCAAGCAGAAGTCCTAGCCTCAGCAATCAGACAACAAAAAAGAAATTAAAGGCATCCAAATCAGCAAAGAAGAAGTCAAATTCTCACTCTTTGTGGATCATATGATACTTTACATGGAAAACCCAAAAGACTCCACTCCAAATCTGCTAGAACTTGTACAGAAATTCAGTAAAGTGTCAGGAGACAAAATCAATGCACAGAAATCAGCTGTGTTTCTATACCCCAACAGAAAGACAGAAGAAAGAGAAATTAAGGACTCGATCCCATTTTCAACTGCACCCAAAACCATAAGATACCCAGGAATAAACCTAACCAAAGAGGTAAAGATCTGTACTCAGAAAACTATGAAGTGCTCATGAAAGAAACTGAGGAAGACACAAAGAAATGGAAAAACGTTCCATGTTCATGGATTGGAGAGCAAATATTGTGAAAATGTCTATGCTACCTAAAGCAATCTACACACTTAATGCAATCCCTATCAAAATACCATCAAGTTTTTTTCAAAGAAATGGAATAATCCTAAAATTTATATGGAACCAGAAAAGACCCGGAAGAGCCAGAGGAATGTTGAAAAAGAAAGCCAAAGCTGGTAGCATCACAATTCCAGACCTCAAGCTCTATTACAAAGCTGTCATCATCAAGACAGTATGGTACTGGCACAAAAACAGACACATAAATCAATGGAATGGAACAGAGAGCCCAGAAATAGACCCTCAACTCTATGGTCAACTAATCTTTGACAAAGCAGGAAAGAATGTCCAATGGAAAAAAGACGGACTCTTCAACAAATGGTGCTGGGAAAATTGGACAGCCACATGCAGAAAAATGAAACTGGACCATTTCCTTACACCACACACAAAAATAGACTCCAAATGGATGAAAGACCTCAATGTGAGACAGGAATCCATCAAAATCCTTGAGGAGAACACAGGCAGCAACCTCTTTGACCTCAGCTGAAGCAACTTCTTCCTAGAAATATCGCTAAAGGCAAGGGAAGCAAGGGCAAAAATGAACTGTTGGGACTCCATCAAGATCAAAAGCTTTTGCACAGCAAAGGAAACAGTCAACAAAACCAAAAGACAACTGATAGAATGGGAGAAGATGTTTGCAAATGACATACCAGATAAAGGGCTAGTATCCAAAATCTATAAAGAAGTTATCAAACTCAACACCCAAAGAACAACTAATCCAATCAAGAAACGGGCAGAGGACATGAACAGACATTTTTGCAAAGAACATATCCAGATGGCGATCAGACACATGAAAAAGTGTTCACATCACTCGGCGTCAGGGAAATACAAATCAAAACCACAAAGAGATACCACCTCACACCAGTCAGAATGGCTAAAATTAAGAAGTCAGGAAATGACAGATGTTGGCAGGAATGTGGAGAAAGGGGAACCCTCCTACACAGTTGGTGGGAAAGCAAGCTGTTGCAGGCACTCTGGAAAACAGCATGGAGGTTCCTCAGAAAGTTGAAAATAGAGCTACCCTATGACCCAGCAATCGCAGTACTGGATATTTACCCTAAAGATACAAATAGAGGGATCTGAAGAGGCATGTACACCCGTATGTTTATAGCAGCAATGTCCACAATAGCCAAACTATGGAAAGAACCTAGATGTCCATCCATAGACGAATGGATAAAGAAGATGTGGTATATATATACAATGGAATACTATGCAGCCATCAAAAGAAATGAAATCTTACCATTTGCATTGATGTGGATGGAACTAGAGGGTATTATGCTGAGTGAAATAAGTCAATCAGAGAAAGACAATTATCATATGATCTCCCTGATATGAGGAATTTGAGAGGCAAAGTTGGGGGGTTTGGGGGGTAGGGAAGGAAAAAATGAAACAAGATGGGATTGGGAGGGAGACAAACCATAAGAGACTCTTAATATCACAGAACAAACTGAGGATTGCTGTGGGGAGAGAGGGGGATATGGAGAGGGTGGCTGGGTTATAGACACTGGGGACAGTATGTGCTATGGTGAGTGCTGTGAAGTGTGTAAGGCTGACCATTCACAAACCTGTACCCCTGGGGCAAATAATATATTATATGTTAATAAAAAATAATTCAAAAAAATTACCAGGAATGCTTAAAAACAACAAATAACAAAAATGGGGCCAAAGGACCACAAGTCAGGCAATAACGAAAAAACACAATAGAAATGGATCCAGATGAACAAAATCTCAGCTGAAAATAGAACCAAGTAGAATGTGGAATCAAAGAATACCATTAAAAATTTACTAGCTAGGCGTAACCACAAACTGGAAATCACAGAAGGGAGGATTAGGTAACTCAAAGATAGATCAATAAAAATGATACAATCTGAAGAGGTGAGAGAAAAAATAAAGAGTTTCAATGATATTCAGGAAAGTATCAGTCTAATACACATGAAATTGGAAGTCTACCGGGAACGAACAAGAAAGGGATAGAAAAAGAAATACAACAAAATCTAAGTAAGATAAATACAAAAAGAGAACCACACCTCAGCACATCATTAATTGCACTACTGAAAAATTGGACTACACAAAGAAAAACTAAAATATAAAAAGAGGTAAGAAAGAAAAGGAAATATCTTCAAAGTGTATGGTGGTCAGTAGTGAAAGGATTACACATAATTTACAGAGAAAGAACAGTGCAAATGGCAGCTGATTTATCATCAGCAAGAACCGGGTCCAGAAGACAAAGGTATGACATTTTAAAAGTAGTTACAGAGCAAAAGAAAAGGTCAACCTAGAATTCTATACCCAGTGAAAATATCTTTCAAAGACAAAGGCTAAAATGAAGATAATTCCATTAAACAAATGTTGAGACAGAGAATTCATTGCCTTCAGACTTACACCACTGGAAACCTTCAAATGCATTTTTTTAAAAGATTTATTTATTTATTTTAGAGAGAGTCGTGGGAGGGGCAAAGGAAGAGAATCTTCAAGCAGACTCCCCACTGAGCACAGAACCCAATGCAGGACTTGATCTCAGGGCCCTGAGATCACGACATGAGCAGAAACCAAGAGTCAACACTTAACCGTCGGAGTGACCCAGGCACCCCTGAAATGCATTTTAAATAGGATTTAGCTATTTTCAGTTTCAGTTAATTGTCCTAAACTTTCCAGGCTAGTCATATGTGCTGATAGGATTTAGGGCAACTATTCAAAGTTTATAACAAAGAGATTATTTCTTCTGTTTTAATGATACTGGGTTAGGTATAATATAAATGGCTATTTTCCAGAAGTGGGGAAGGGAATTTACCTTGAATTCATCATAATGATTACCGTAGGAACAGAGATGGTGATTTTTGTTCCTATCCATTTAGGTTCAGGCCAAGAAATTAGAATGTAGAGTGTAAGTATAGTTACAACTACTTCCAGAAGGAAGTTCCTGTTCAGAATGTGCTTACTACAAAATGACAGGAAGTTTAAGAGAACTGGCTGAGCATGGGTATATGAAATAAGAAAGAGAGGGTGGATGGTTTCTATTGTCTGCTAGAAAGCATAAAACTGTGGCTCCTTGCACAACAGGGTAGTTTGATCTATTTGATCAGTCAAACACATAAACAAAAAAGAAGTAACATTTTCCTTTATGCACCAAACATGTGGAGAAGTCCTCCCGAGAGTTACAATTCAACTTTACCTAATCCTGTTCCTATATTAGCATATCAGTTTTCTTTTAAGTGAACCTTTCCAAGGCCATGAAAGGGAAAGCCATGTTCTCCTCCTCAGGATTAAAAGACGAAGCCCATAAGATACGCAAGTCAGGCTCCATAAATGGTTACCTGCCAGTGCCCAGACAGAACATGTTTTGCTTAAGCTAAAGTAGTCCCCTGGAGGAGAAAGCAGTAGGCAATTCATTTGCTTCTGCTAAAGTTTCCCCCTGACAATCAGGAATAAATATTCTAAACAGTAGAAAACACCAAGTAGAGGAGTATATCATACTGGATGACAGCATGGATTTTGGAACCAAACAGCGTTGTTTGTAAGCTGGTTCCATCACTTGGTATCTTTGTGACCTTCCAAGGCCTTTGCATCAGTTTTCTTATTTTATGATGCTAAGGTGCCTGCCTCACAGTGGGCTGTTTCGAGGATATAAAAATATATGTTAAGTAAGAGTTAGCAGTACATACATTAGCAGTTTAAGTTCACTATTATTTTATTAAGAGATGAACGATGTAAAATCCAACTCTCCATTTTCACCTATTGATTCCAGAAGATTCCAGAACCCATATATTGCAGAGCAATGGATTCTTCTGTATTACAAGATATGCATCCCTTTGTTTTCTGGGCAATTGTTACATCCCACAGCCACTATGAGGATGATAATTCTCTGGGGCAAATGGTGCTCACCACTTGCCAGCCACAAAGAATGCCAAAGTCTACAGTGAGGAGAGGGAAATGGTTTGTGACAAATGCAGGAGGTAAACAGGTGGCTTGAGAATGAGTTCTCAGTGGAAGGGGGCAAACAGATGCCACCTGCTAAAATTGCTAGTGGTGTGACACCTGGATGGCTCAGTCAGTTAAGTGTCTGACCTTGATCTCAGCTCAGGATTTCATCTGAGGGTTGTGAGTTCTAGTCCCGCACTGGGCTCCAAGCTGGGCATGGAGCCTACTTAAAAAACTGTTAGGGGTAAGGCAGGACCAGAGAGCAGATTATTTGCACAAGGAAGAGGCTTTCTCTAGTAAGAACCTTGGGTAAAATTCCGTACACGTATGTGGCAAATACATACATATACATACATACGTGTGTGTGTATGTGTGTATTTTTTGAGAGTGTGCACACGCGAGTGTGAGAGCGGGGGAGAGATCTTAAGCAGACTCCACACTCAGCACAGAGCCCATCATGGGGCTCGATCTCCCAACCCTGAAATCCTGACCTGAGCTAAAATCAAGAGTTGGACGCTTAACCCATGAGCCACCCAGGCACCCTGAATTCCATGTACTTAAGAGAACATTTTATAAATTTGCTTGTGACCTAGGCCCAGGGCAGGATTTGATGGTCCAAAGTGATCTCTAGGCAAGACAGCTGGCCCTGTTCATAAACCGTATAGAAATAACCCCTGCTCTGGCCAACCACTCTTTGGCTTTTTACAATCTAAGGGAGCCTTTCCCAAGAGGACTTCTAACTCCTTAGAGGAGGTGGCAAAGCTGCCTGGTACTAAGTAGGAAAAATGCAGTTGAAGACTAAAAGTATAACCCCAGGAGTTTGGGTGCAAAGTCAGCTGTGTTCAGAAACATACTTACTCAGACGCCACTACGACTGGTTCTCTGCCAGTGTCAGGCCCAGGCATTACTGCGCCATGGACTTTGGGGAGAAGGCTTCGGGGGGAAGGGAGAGTGGGAACGGACGAACTGGTGTACATGACCCATTAGCAAGACAAGTCATGCAAAAGAAGAAAACAAGAGTCAAAGTTTTTAAAAGATGTTTCAGCACAACCTTCTTCCAGTGAAGTTTCATTACTCTACTCATTTTAAGTAGTCTTGGTCTCATGGATGTTCTGCCTGCTCTCTCCCAGCTCTATGTTGAAGCCTTTTAGGACAGTAATTAACATTAGCTGATTACTATTCCATGTCTCCCATGAGCAAAGCTATTTCACTTTTTCCTAATTTTTTTTTTTTTTTTTTTACTAATTTTGCTGATCCCTACCCTCCAGTCTCTGCCCAGTTTATGGGGCATCCAGAAACTAGTTAACCTGATTTAATTAAACTTCAGACTCTGTATCCAGGTCATTAAGTAGACTACAAGGCAGATCTTGTGAACGAAATTTTTATTTACACACTGTATCTAGAAGCAGATACATAAATTCTTATACAATTAATTTCCAAAAATGTGCAAGAAATTACTATAATTTGCTTACAAACCAAAACACATATTAAAATCAATGGACTTTGGATAATTCATTCTGTGGTGTTCTCAGTACAAATGGTACACACCTGATTTGAAACATACAGAAAAAGTGTAAACTACAGCAATCTGGATTGCAAGTATTAATTTCATGGCACTCCAACGACTATAAAATTTCTTTAATCCAACATGTATACTTATTACAAAATTCTATAAGAATTTTTCATCATCTCTCGATGTAGAGTTTGGATCACTTTTCAGAAACAGCAACTACACATTCACCATATTATGACTGATCAATAAAAAGAATGTCTATTAAAAAAAAACCCTTAATAGGATTTTTAAAAGTAGCAAAAGGAACCAAATTAGTGATTACTAACGTACCAATACTTTATTTTGGAATTTTAAAGTTATTTATGGAACTGGTAATTGCTCCTTATTAGAGTTTTCAACAAAACTGTCTATTGCTGGTAGTGTGATTTCATTTTCAAATTGACTTCACATTCGATGACAAGCCATTAGGATTTAATATATATTATTCTGAATCATTCATGAAGCAAATTATCTTTCATATATAATGTGAAATGTACAATGATTAAAACTGGCGTTTCTGAAAGCATTGTTAAGATATTTAGATTTGTAGCACTAGCAGGGACACTGTGTATAACCTATTTAAGATTTTAGTAATTTTTATCCTGTTTCATTAATACTGGCTCAGAAATTATAATGTATACTTTGTGTTTATTTCCTATATGCCAATGATTTAGTCTTTTGGCACACGATTTTCTTCAACAGCAAGATGGTTACCCTTGTAGCAGGTTTCCTTAAAAACTATTTTTAGTTCTATGATCATTTCCTGTGATATGTTTTTGACCTTCTAGATTTTCAGATTATTGCACCAAGTAGAAAGAGAACAGTTTTCCTTAGAAAGAGAAAGAGTGAGATGTTTTTCAAGTACTTTTTATACTTTCTTATTATTTATAAAGATGCCTAATAGTGTCCTAGTAAGCCTAGAATTAGCTTCTGGCCTCCATCATGTTTTGTGATGAAATGTTCGACTAAAAAAAAGACTCTGATTCATTTACTATGTCAAAAGGATACAGCTTTCCTGTTTTCTCTTTCTTGCCTTGAGCTCAGATTTTTTAGAAGCACGTATTTTAAAAATCACTTATAGGTTGTTTCCGCGCCATCTAAACTGCCATTCAGTAGAATCCAGAAATTTACCCAAATGGTATCTAGGCCAAACTACAGGACAGAGATTTCTCTCTTTTCCCCTTTCCATTTTTAAAGACTATTTTATTTTAGGATCCTATAAAGCCAGTCTTTCACATTATGTTGTGCTGCCTATGCCAAATGGTTCTCTCTACACACAAGCAGAAAATATTCCAATACTCCTTTGTTGGTAAATAATTTCCTGGCAAATACTTTTCTTTTTATCAGTACACTATCAGACCCTAGCAATTCCAAACTGGATTAGAATAGGGCATTTCACCTTGAAGTATTTTATATTACGACTATACAAAAGCACATAAAAAACTGGCTTTCTGAATTAGAACAGCATCAAGACTTGCCCTCCATAAAACACAAAATACAAATTTAAAAACATTTAGATGAAAACCAAACTAATGTTAACTTGAAACTAAATAGCTAGATCTTGAACACATGGTATCATGAGGAAAACGTGGGGAGCAGACTTTGCCCACATGACAAGACAGGGTTCAGGGCAGTCCAAAGACCTCTGTGCACCATGATCTCACAAAGAGTACATGTAAATGCTTCTAGAAACACGGAGAAGCCATCTCAACATTTATTATTAATACACAGTGACTCTGTGACAATACCTGCCATCTAATATAGATGCACAGGGACTTTTAACTCACCCTAGATATATTTTAAATTGTTTAAAAATAAATAGTTTTGCAAAAAAATAGTTTAAATGTCTTGCATTAATTTGATAAGTTTACAACTCTGTAATAGTTCTTAATCCAAATAGCTTATAGTGAACACTTAAATTATATTATTACAGTATACTCCATATTCCATCTTATTAGGTGAAAACGTATCAGAAAATGAAAGAGGAGTCTTTGCGACAAGGTACAATCAACATCCCACCAAAATTAAGTACCTTTTCCCCTTTAAGTCAAAATACCTTAACACGGTATTATTGTGCCTTTTCTTGGTATTTCTCAGTTCTGACCCTAAAAAACAGAAACAGCAACAAAAAACAGGGACACTGGCGTGTCTGAATGACAAAGCCATTAAGGATGACCTAAGACCTTTACTCTTACTTTTAATTGACAGGTAAGAGATAGGAAAACTGAGTGGCAAAGGAAGAAATGTCTTAAATTATATGTTTCATCGGAGGTGGAAACATTTTCTAGATGGGGTGCTTCCAAAACATTCACTGAAGCGAATAAACACTGAATTTCAAAATAACCAAAGTACTGGGGATAACACACTCCTTTCTGTCCGCCACCTCAAGCAACTGAATCAGAGATAAAAACAACTAATGCTGGCTGCCAATCTACTTACGACTTAGCTAAATTTAAAACAAGACAAAACAAAAAACCTGTTTTTCAATTGTAGTATATACGGTGGGCAACAAGACTTCCATATTCCTGATATGGTTTTAATATTCTTCTTACAGGAGGCTCCACAAGTTCCACAATTTTTCAACTAAAGTCATCAGCTTTTTTGGTTTTGCCTGGTGGAGAGAAGGAAGGGTCAAATCTAGCACATCTTAATAGTGACTACATAAAAGGAGAATATAAACCCAAATCTAAAACAAGGTTTCCTACTCAAATCAATTTAAAACTTTATATAAACTTAAATGATGCGAGAGAATCTAGTCCTTTACGAAGGTCAGTTCTACATCAAGTTCACCCAAAGAAAATGTTGGCTAAGCTAAAGAAATCACAGATAAAACACTTTACCAAAAGAAAGTACAATTAACACAACAAAATTACTATCACAGGAAACTATGATCATCTAGTTATCTCTTCAATAATAGTTCTAGTCCCACAGGTCTTCTTACGTTATTCCAATTTGCACCAGAGCTTAATGACAGAAAAGGCAACAATTTCTAAATTGGTGGTATACACTTCTTTATGATTTTTTTTTATGTAAGGCCATTTATTAAAATAGACAAACCACAAGATGAAAATGAAGGCAACAGAAAAATTCAACTTTTCAGAACCAAAACACAGCACAACCTCAAAAACAATTTGGAAATAAGTGTTGTAGAAGTTATGTTGCAGATCTGCATTCCAATACCCAAGATTATGTCGAATCATAGTTCTAAATAAATCCTTCTGAAGTACGAGATTAAACATCATTTTCAGTGTATGTGTAAATTCTGCATGTTTTCATATGGGTATGTTTATTCAACACGATCTTTGAAAACGGGCCATTTAAAGAGACATAACAATATTCATTCTGTAAGTTTCATTCAACTTTACTTAGGGATGAATACACATGAAATGTGCTTTTAATGCATAAAAATCACAGTGGATAGCAGCAAAGGACTGGGGGGGGTGGTTAAGGAGAATCTGATAATTCACATTGTGATTATTCTGCACATTTATGAAAGATAATTCACACTTCCAAAATCGCAAGACTTCCCTTTTTAAAGAACCAAAATAAACCCAAGACACCTTGCTGACACTTCCCCACCCCTAAACAAATTGATTACTACACATAAAACTGAAATAGTATGGCAGCAAAAGATTCTGATAGCAATGTAAGTTTGTAAACTGTATTTCAATCTCTTTTTCTTATTCCCAAAGTGCAAGATGCAGGGTTCTCATCATCTTTCAGTAGTGCTTCTCCTGTAAGTAATCCTTCATTTTGTTTGGCAAAGGCAGTTTCTGAATCAAGTCTATCCTAGTATACTGGCGTATAACAAAACGACACAGGTACTGCAAAGAACGCACCTGCATGAACCGCGATACGGGATTGGTCAGTCTGACCGGGTAAGTTGCAGATCCAGGCAACCGAGACCTTGAATAACAAAAAGCTCCATTTTCAGAGTCCCTGATTGAATGCTCAATTAGATCAACTATAGACGTATGTCCTTCTACGTCCGGCTGTTCATAAAAGCTAAACCTCCCATTGGAGTGTTCAATTCTCGTGTGAAGCGTTTTGCCGTGGGAGCGGAAGCTCAAGCTCAAAAGATAACGGTCATCAGAACTATCCCGAACGAGGAAAGAGCCATCCGGCACATTCGCCAGCTTCCCTTCTGCCTCCCAGCGTGTGATGGGTCCCCAGTACCATCCTTGCTTCGCCAGTTTTTTCAGCTCCTCCGTAAGGCTCGTCACAACCATGGGACCGCTACTCTGCACCGAGTCGTACACTCTGGCCACGCCGGGGGCAGAGTTGGGGTCAAAATTCAAATGGCAGCGCATACTTTCGGCCACGTGGGCATCTGTGCCGGTGAGCCCACCGAAGTTCCTTTGGACTGGATTGGTCTGCATGGGAGGTAGCAACGGTGAGAGTGGGGGGGCGTCGTCAGGGCCCGCGCGGGGGCTCTGCAGCATGACTCCGGTGGTGCCGATCAGCAAGCCGTTCACCGCCTGGTCCACAAAGATCTCCGGGGCCACCACGAGGTCCTGGTCTACCTGGTTCTCGTCCTCGGCGAACGAGCTGCCTCCCACTTGCGGAGGGACCGCAGAGACCTCCATGGGAGAAGAGGCGTCCAGGCAATAGCTGCGCGACCCCTCCAGAGGGTACATCCCCTCCTCTAAAGGCACGGTATACTGAATGTAGTCCTGAGGCACAAGTCCGATAACGACAGGCACATGTTCCTCGAGGTGCAGATGCAGGTCCCCGTGCTGGGATTCGGAACTCTTGAGGGAGTTACTCTGCTCCTGGCACACGGGCTCCGACTGCAGGTCGTGAAAGTCCTTGCGAACCCCGTTCAGGGCTGGGCTCGGACTGGCCGTGTGAACCAAGGCCTTGACCCTCACCTCCATCTTGATGCACGTCTCCTCCGAGTTGGTGGGCCGCAGAGGCCACGGCGTGGGGCTGTAGTGATGGCTGCGGAGCGACGTGGAGCGGATGGGCCGCTGCGCGCGCACGTCCTTGAACACCAGCGGCGCCGACGAGGACGAGAAGGTGTCCTCGTCGGCGGAGCTCCCGCACGCCGCGCCGCCCTTGCCCTTCTGCTTCTGCTTGGCGGACAGCCGGCGCTTCAGCGTACCCATGAGGCTTTCGCTCTTGGAGCGGCCCTTCCCGCCCTTCTCGTCCTCGCCGCTCATGTCGCAGCCGGCCAGCTCCTTCCCGTAGCAGCCACCGAACAAGGGCTCGTCCTTTCCAAAATCGCCGGCCAGCGCCGGCTGCTGGACGACCATGAAGTCCGCGTCCTCTTTACTCTTGTTCAGGTTGAAGGACTTGCGGAAGGTTTTGAGGCTGATCTTCTTCATCATGCCGCGCGCCCCACCCCACGAGGCTCGCTCGCTCTCCGGGAAGCTCTCCTCACACACCCGGGGAGGCCGCAGCGCTGCATCTACGGGCTCTTCCGGCCTCACAGACCCCCTGGAGCCGTTCTCTAAAAACATAAAACGTGACATTTTAAAAAAGGCGCATTACAAAAGACTTCCCCACAGGACTCACTTTACTGGTCGAGCCTCCAGCTTCTGAAGGAGGCCGCGCGTGCGGCGGCACCAGCAGGGTGGGCGGCACCAGCCGTGAGCGCGGGCCCCGCCCCCCT